>PVIJ01005356.1:37937-105018 GCA_004024925.1 Scalopus aquaticus
GCACACCACCTCCTCCCTCTGGCCCTCTCCTCCCCACCCCACCCCACGTGATGGCCCCTCGCCCCACCTTTCTCAAGCCCCTCCACTCTCCCTCGGGCAGGGAAGCCAGACCCTCTCTGCTTCCAGACCAAGGCTGGAATTATTTAATGCCAAATCAGTAAAAGTGTCAGCAGCTTGCAGCTGAGCTGCTAAGAGGAGTGATTCATAACTCCATGTCAGGCGCCGAGGATTTCCTCCCCGTCCACGTGGCCCACCCCTCAAGAGAAAGGAGATAAATTACTGTCATTGCTTTTATGGTATATATAATCGGGTGGCAACATGGAGACACGACTCATCTCAAAGTCATTTACAATGAATTATTCATCTGGCGGAAGAAGTCTCCAGTTGGAGGGGGGAATGGCCTCTGGCTTCCGGCTGCCCTGTCCACAACGAGGGAGGGAATCCTGGGCCCGGAAGACCCAGTTCTCCTCTGGACCTCAGCAGCCTGGAGTGGGGGGTGGGGGAGACACAACAACAGGAACCCACACCCAATCTGCTTCTGGAAGTTTCCACTGGGGTTTGGTCTCTCTTGCTATAGGTCCTTGTGCAGATTAGGGGCAGACCCCTCCCTCGGCCTTCCGGCTGTTCCTCTATTTCCTTCCACGAACAGCTGTCGAGTCTGCTAATCTGCGCCCTCTCAGAGTGAGGTCTGGTGCTATAACAAACGCGCCCTAATTTCAGTGCCGTCAGGTTGCCAGGCTTTTTCTCACTTGAGGAACTTGCTGGCACGGCTCTTCCTGGCTTCTGCTCTATGTCCTCCTGACTTTGGGACGCAGGTGGTGGAGTGGCCACCAGCTTGAGCGTTGCTGTCAGCGTGTCCTCGTAAAGCGCCCATTCAGAAATGGCACTTGTCACTTTCTAGTGCCAGCATGCACAGGGCAGGCTCACCGTCGATTCGGGCACACAGGTAAAGAATCCTGGAGCCCTCGGTGGATTTTACAGGCCTTTAATGCTCTCAGGGAACCAGGCACATGGCAGGCCCCAGGCAGGGAGCTGGCAAGCAAGGAGGCGGGCATGGGCTGGGCAGTGGGGCAGGGGGGGCGGTTGAGGGGCTGGCAAGTCCCCCCGGCACGTGGCAAGTCTTGGTGCTTTTCCTCTGGCCTCTCTCTGGCATTCTCAGCCTCGTGGCCTCGCCTCTGAGGAGTCCTCCTGCCGGCAGCAGTGGTCCTGGTTCAGACGCTGCCCTTTTAGGCCTGGCTTCTTGGCACAGGTGTGAACACTTACACAAGCACGCCCTGTGCCCTCTGGGCCCAGCTGTCCACAATCACAGGTGTGCGTGCCCTTTGGCCTGGGGCCTCCATGCTAGTGGTGGGGGATGGAAAAAAGCCTGACAACTCTGGTTGCCCTACACACTTCTACTGTTTCAGGGGCCAAAGCGAGTCACGTGGTCACAACTAACCTCGAGTGGGTGGGAAAGTGTTACCCTGCCTTGGACCCAGAGGGGAGGGAAAAAGAAAATTTGCAGCCACCCTGGCCCCTATGTCGCGAGCACTGTGCCGGGCCCGGGAGACGACCGCGGAAGGGACGGAATCTCTTCATCAGCTCCCAGTCCAGAGCGAGAGGAGGCTGGACGAGGCAGGTGAGCAGTTGGGGATGGTGTCCATCCAGGGGCTCAGCACCAGGGGCGTCTTCTGGAGCTGCGCTGGCAGGCGATGTGGGGTGGGGCAGCGAGGGGCTGTCAGCCTGGGGGCACTTTGATTGTGGGCAAGTGAGTTGATTTCTCTGAGCCTCAGCTCCTTCCTCTGTCCTTTGGGGGTGACAGGGTGATACAGGGACACTCCCACACGGGGTGATTGTGGCAAATGCATGCGATAACGTCTGTAGGAGCCTTTGGCAGGTGCGGCTCGACTGTTTGCTATGAATGCATTTACACTTTTGTGCAGAACAATGTGAGTTGTTTCCCACAAGTACATTCAGTTCCCTACAAGGGGCCCCCGTGCCTGTACCTCTAAATCAAGGCTCTAGGGGGTGGGCTTGGCTTTCTGGAGTTCTCCACCGGTCTGCCCCCAGCTCTCTGGGGGCTGCCTCCTGGCAGGAGGGGCTTCTGGCTGGAGACTGGCAGGAGGATAGTGCGCCTCGGGCACGTTTGGTGGGCTCAGCAGCTGGCAAGGCCCCAAGGCCCAACTGCGGCTCCTTCTGAGCCCCAGCCCCCGGGCAGCCTTCATTTACCCGTCGCATGTTAGCTGAGGCCTGGCAGGTGTGAGCCTTGTGCCGGGTGGAGGGCACAGTCCGTGACGGGACAGACCAGCTCTGTCCTCCTGGTGCTCGTGTCCAGCAGGGGCAGCTTATTTTGGTGGTGGACACTGTCAGCTGGCCCGATGCCCCTGGGGCCCCTGCTTCCTCTTCTGATGGTTCAGCACTCAGTTTCCAGGTGCATTGCTGCTAATGGCCAGCCTGTCCCTCCGCAGGGGTCTGTCCCTGGGCTACCTGGGTGGGTGTGCCCACGCATGCAGACAACTGGACGTGCTCTTAGTTTGCACATCCCAGCGGCAGCTCTGAGCCATGGCTGCCGAGTGCTGGGGATGAAAGTCTGTTCTGCGGCCTCCGGCAGGGACAACCTCCAAGATGGAGCTTCTCCTCCAGGGCTTGCCCACGGAGAGCCTCTCTCCTGTCTTGCTGCTGCCTTACCCGTTTCTTCTAGAAGCACTTCCTTAAATCACACAGAGCTTCATCTGAAGGCTTGCTTCTGGGAGCATCCCTTAAGAGATTCCCCCCTCCTTCCTCCCTCAGGGGGCCGATGCTCCATTTGTTCTGGGGTCTTTCCTGTTCGCATGTGACTGGTTATCCTGAACACCTCCTCCCTTGCTCTGGGCTGAGTTTGCAGGGAGCATGTGTGACCTGGGTGTGGCCAAGACCTCAAGATGCGGTATCTAATGGAAGCTTTTGGGGATGATAAAACGGGACACAAGATGATCCACTTTCCCCGGGGGTGCAGCGGCACGTGATGGCTGGAGTCCCAGCACCATGCTGAGCAAGTGAAACCGACAGGGAGGTAGCCCCCCTCAAAGGTGAAAGGCACCAGGGTTTGGGATGGTGCTGATGAAGCCCCAAATCCACCATCAGAGCTCCCACCTCGTGCTGGCTTCTTCTGTGAGCTGAGAAATCCCCTACGCGGTGAAGCCACTTCGGATTGTATTTGTAACTGAAAACATCCCGATGCAAACGAGACATTAGCTGGTGGAGACTTCCTGCCAGGTGGTGCCTTCCCAGTGTCTGTTTATTCCGTCGGTGGGTCCCATCTGGGTTTCCGTCATGCACCCGATTCGGGATAAATCACACAAGCTCATATGGCCTGGGTTAAGGAATGAGCTTCTCTGAGAGAGACGCCACCAAGGTAGCGCCGTGAGCAAAGAGGTGAAGGCACGTGGCACCTGAGTACAGGGAGGATGTTAGGGGGGCGGGATACACGGCATGTGATACTCCCTATAGTCAGCCTTTGTTTGGAGCCACGCTTATTTTTTTTATATCGATGCCATATTTAATTGATCTGGGTTGGGACTGGGCCATGGGCCTCTTAAAGACTCCGTTGGCTCCAAAGTACAGCCAAGCCCGAGAGGTGCTGTGTACAACATCATTTTAAAAAAGATTTATTTTTATTTATTCATGCATGCAAGAACTGGGGTGTAGACCAGAGGTGCAGGGGGTGAGTGGATCCACCAGAGACAGAGTGGGGAGCAGAACAGGCAGATCCACTGAAATCCATTGCTGAGGGGAGTAGAGGGAGACGAGAGGTCTGCTGCGCCATGTGGGAAGCTCCCTGGCCAGGGATCAAACTCAATGTTGCAGTGGCTGTGGATAGCTTCATAGTGCTGAGACTTAACCCCTGTGCCACCAGGGAGGCCCTAACAACATTGTTTTTCAATAGTGGCCTTGAATTTTGTTTGCTGAAGGGATGCACTGTAATTTGAACAGTTCCTTTTGCTTGGATATCTGGATTGGTTCCAATTCTTTATCTTGATGAACTGGGATTTTCCAAGTTTTCATCACTATATAACTTTTTTGTGTAGAGCTGATAACAGATGCTGTAGCTATTGTGGGTCATAAGGCCTCTGCTGCAACTATTTAAGTCTGTCATGTAACACAAAAGCAACCACAGCCAATGCATAACACTGGTCAACGAATTTTTATAAAAGTCATGTTACTGAAATAAAATTAGTCATTTCCTATCAATTTGTATGTGCTCAACATGAATATGACAGTCAAATTCTAATTTTGGCTCTAGATTTTTTTGTAATCTGCAATAAATTGATGTTTACATCACGAAATGCATGCCAATAGTAATAGGCCTACCGTTAATACCTGTAAAGAATCAAGTCATACACTACTTCTTAGATTTCTTCACTTGTTTCTTATACAGCTGTTCAGGAGCATCTCTGGGGAGTGTCCAGTCGTAGTCAGCCAGCATTGTAGTGGACCATTTTCCTTGGTATCTTTGTTCCATTGATGCGATAGATATCTTGATGAAAACGTTTGCCATGTTCATCACTAACCATAGCACAGTTTTCAGGGAAGAAATCCAGATGGGAATGAAGGAAGTGGATCTTTAGAGACATATTGCAGCCAAGTTTCTGATACTACATCAGCATGCCTTCTACTAGTTCCTTGTAGTTTTCTGCCCTAACATTCCCAAGAAAGTTTGTAGATACTAGGCGAAAAGCATTCCATGCTTGTTTTACATCACCCTGCAGCAAATTGTGAACCAGTCATCTTTGAAGAGCTCTCAAATCTGAGGACCCACAAAAACTCCGTCTTTAATCTTTGCTTTGCTGAGTCTAGGAAATTTTTCATGCAGGTATCGGCAAGCTGGCGAGGACGGTCCATGGCTTTCACGAAATTCTTCATCAAACCTAGTTTGATGTGAAGGGGTGATAGCAGGATTTTGTGAGCCTCGACCAGAGCTGGGTGCTGGATATTCTTCTCCAACTGCTACATTTTGTCTGCAAGTCCATTCCTTCCACAAGTAGTGCAATTCACTTGCTTGGCTATCCCATTCACATAAGAAACACATGTATTTTGTATATCCTGCTGCAGTCCCATTAAAAGGGCAACTAGCTTCAAATCACCAAAGATGTGCCAGCTGTACTTGTTATACTTAATGGAATTCAGTAGCTGCTTTAAGTTATCATATGTCTCTTTCATGTGGACAGCATGGCTACTAGAATAGATGGAAGACGGTTTCCATTGTGCAAAAGCACAGCCTTAAGTCTCAGTTTCAAAGAGTCTAGAAATAGTCTCCATTCTTGTGGGTCATGAGTGATTTCTAAGGCATTCATGAGGCCCTCAATACAGATGTGCACAGAATACCAGAGTACTTTCCTTTCTGAAGAAACACTCCAACTGCTGGTGGCGCTTTCAATATAAATTGTGACATCTTCTAGAAGATTCCATTGTTGGAGTCTTGATCCTAGCACTTCTGCCTTGTTCTTGGATAAGTCCAAATCACGAACCAGGTCATTTAGTTCTTCCTGTGTTAGTCTGGATCACTGCATGCTGATGGAACAGGAGAAGAACAGGTCGGCTCACCGTTGTCCTCATCAGATGAATCAAGAGAATATTCTGCTGGAGGTTCTGGAATAGGAAGTCCCTCACCATGTGGAACTGGTCTCAATGCAGACGGAATGTTTGGGTAGACTATTCTCGACCTCTTTTGCTTCGTTATTCTGCAGAAAAGAGGAGGAACCGAGCGGAAGTAACAGTCTTTTATGTGGTTGCTTGGCTCTCTCCACACCATGGGGACTGCAAACAGCATTGAAGATCTTTTGCCATTTAACCACTGTGAAAGCTGTGTTGTACATGTAGCACAGCATATATGTGGGGCCCGAGGCTTGTCTTGGTCACCAACCTTGCATCCGAAGTAAAGATGATAAGCCTTCTTCACTTGAGAAGTGATACTTTTCTTCTGGTTGGCAAATATCACTTCCCCACAAATAGAGCAGAAATTGTCCACGCTATTAACGCACTTTCGAGGCATTCCTGTATTGTGCCTAAATGGATAAAATAATGACAGTTCTATGGAACAGTAGCTTAAACTATCTCGCACAAAGTCTGAAATATTTTCAATGCTCAACCTTTCCGATAGGGCTTTCTATAGTGCACTGCTGACGTCAGCTTACTTCAGCACCCGCCTGGCAGTAGTATTGCATTGCATCAGAAAATGATGCAATCAAATCTAGATGATGTGTGCATGATGGTGTTATGCAATGCAATGCAATAGTACATCATTCTAGGCTGATTTAGGATGTTGTTGGAGTCCTACTGGGTAAATTTACATGGTGAAACATAAAATGAGTTATATGAAATATCTTCAAAATGAGAGCTAATAAAAAATTTTCAGGGTTATATTCATGTTCAACAAACCAAGATACTACAGATTAGGGCCTTTTAAAGTCAGTAACGATCTCAGTGTTGACCAGTGACATGAACGAGCATGGCTGTGTTGGGGTCCATAGATTTTAACTTTATGTACCTGGTAAATCTTGTTTCCTGTTTTGCTGTGGTTGCCAGGAAGCTCAGAGTTATAGTGGTGGTGTTTCTTAGTAGGATTGCTGTCTGGGTGTTTGCATTCTGATGTGATCTTATTTTTCCTTTGCTTCAAGCACCTCATCCATCTGTTCTTATTCTGGTGGGTTCCACATATTTCTATACATTCCAGCACTCTTCAGAGGAAAGCAGGGCTTGGCTCCGTCAGTCCACCCAGCCTCTGAGGCTGCACTTGCATCCCCCCTGAAGATGGTGGCTGCAAAGTGGCTTCGGAGAACCTCCCCAGGCATCTGGCCCACAGAGGAAGAGCCAGGTGACAGGCCCCTTCCTTGGCAGCTTCGCAAGGTCTTTCTTGGTCCCTGTTCAGCCACATTTCAGCTGTCAGCCCCAACATTCCTCAACTTTCCTCTCCTTTCCTTGGCCTGTTGGGGGAGAGGGCAGGGGAGGGGGTTTTGATGGGGGGTGATGGTTCTATTCCAGCCTTCCAAATGCCAGGCCTGGGCAAAGGAATGGAAAACCCTTTGAAATTCCCAATAAATAAATAAAAATAACTTTGAGGGCTTGTCACCATGGAGACAAAAGGCTTGGTTTGTTGTCATGGTGACTCTACTGTAGGCTCTGCCTGAAATGATCAGCAGCACTGAGCAAGAAGGGCCTAGAGATGGGCGAGCCACTACCTCATGCCACGGGGGAGAGAGGGCAGCAGCAGACTGCCAGGGGAAGGGCTAGGACAGGGTCAGTGTGTGCGTGTGTATTGGAGGGGCTAGGGAGAAGCAAAAGAGAGAGTACATTGTCTTCTGGAACTTTCTTCCCCAGCAAGCTGCCACTCTGACATCCAAATTATTTCTGAGGCGCCTGATCCCATTGCCTCCTTTCCCTGTGCCCCGGGGCTGGGAGGGGACTCGGCCTCCAGCCTCCTCCTGGCTGCCAGGGAGTCTCCATGACAACACGGCCCCCACCAAGGGAGCCAGCCCCTGGCTGGGACCTAAGGGAGTTGCCTGGGTAACCAGGCTCCCTTGTCCCACTTCCCCACCAACCAAACCTCTTCAGCCCTTCCCCCAGTTGCTGAGGGGAGGGTGAGTGGACAGGGTCACCATGGAGACCTGGCCTTCCTCCCATGTCCCCTTTTGGGCACCTGTCTCAAGATGGCTTTGGGAGAGGAGTCGGGGTGAGATTCTGCCTTGGCTGGGGATGAGCGGTGAACTAGGCGAGGAGAGAAATAACCTTTGGCCAGGGAAGAAGATGGCCACTCACATTTTGGTTCTTCTAGAAGTGCCACTGGGGGCTGTTTGGGGGCTAAGCCCCTCCAAGTTCTTTCATTGTGGGAGGGGGCCCGATGGGTGAACTTGCCCTTTAGCCACCCCATGCTGGGAATCTGGGGCTCAGCGGAGGGGCCTCTGCCTGGACTGAGCTCAGGACTCGGGTGGGTGAGCTTCTTGTCCCCTGCCCCCCACTCCCTCCCACCCTGCCACCCCCAGCGGAGCCCAGGTCCAGAGGAGCAGTAGCTCATTCCTAAGCCAGAACACTCAGGTGGTTAACGAGCATTTAGTTCCCAGCCAAGGAGACAGTTGCATGATTAGTTGTTATTTTATCTTGCTAATGAAAATACATAAAAAACAAAATGGCCAATTAGTAAGGCCATTCATTCCCCATCTTGGTGGTTTCTTCTTGGAAGGTGTCATTCCTGGGCACAGCACTGGCCCTGCAGTCAGTTGCCTTCTGACCTCTGGGTCCCTCCTCCCTGGCCCCCTTGTGTCCCCTTCCGCGCTTGCTTTATTCCTGCTCTGTAGTCAGGATCGGGGCGGCCCTGCCCTCTCTCGCAGCTGGGGAGACCTGCCTGGCTTCGCTCCGCCGTTCTCACCACCTCCTTCTCTCACTGCCAACAGGCACCCTTACCAGACTTCCTACTGTCCCCACTTTCATTTCAGTGTTTGTTTGAATCCCTCCTCTTCCAAAAAGCCCACTCTCATAGAAATGAGTCAGGAGAGCAAAGGATTTTCACTTGCTCCTGGTTCAAGGAAACTTCCAGAAAACCACTTCCATAGCCCTTGTTGTCAGGAAACCTGGAAGAATCCACCTATCCCTGTCTGTGGCCAGAAACATGGAATTTGATTTCCGGTGGTGACTCTGGGGTCTCTGGGAACCTGGGTCTCTTAGAGGTTCTGACAGCGTGAGGCCAGTGTGAGCCCCAGTGGGCGATTGGCGCCCCCGGCCGTGGTGGGCAGAAGATCTGCTGCTGCTTGAGGGACTGATCTATTCCAGATTCATGGCTGTTGAATGAGGGGAGACAGTGGAGAAGAGAAAAGACAGCTGGGGCGGGGGTGCTGAAAGACCCCCCTCAGTTGGTCACTGACAGATAGTGACCAGGACTCAGCCTTGCAGTTTGATGGGTTCACTGCAAACTCAAAGAAGTTTCCTCCAGGGGACCCAGGGAGGGGCCTGCAGCAAAAGAAAACAAGCACAGCCAGCACTAGGCTGCACCACTCAGAGCCTAGGGCATGGGGGGAAAAGCCCCCCCCAAAACCGTGGTGGAGGAGGGGAGCAACTAGGAAGCGATCTCTTAGGCAAGGTGCCCAGGTCTACACGCTCTGGAAATCAAGAAGCCACGAGGGCCCGCATGACCCCGACTTCCCTTTTGACGCTGGATAAAGCCAGGCTCAGACAAAGGGCAGCTTGTCCACAAAGAAGGCGTAAGGCAGAGGCTGGGACTCATCGACTCGGATTTCTGCCCTGGTGCTTTCCGGCGTGTGAGCACTCAGACGCACCTTCAGTCTTGCCTTGCCATCATGGAGGCCTGGTAACTACTTAACGCATAGGATGGCCATAAAAAATAAATGAGAAAAATGCAAGTCTAAGGACTGCACAGCCCTTTGCACATAGAAAGAGCTCAAAAATGGTAGCCAATGTCATAGTGTGCCTCCTGGAAACGCTGCTCTCTTCCTTCTTTCCTTCCTTCCTTCCATCCATGCGTCCATCCATGTATCCAGCCATCCATCCATCCACCCTCTATCTGTCCACCCACCCACTCATCCCTCCCTCCATATATCCATCCCCCCATCCACCCACCCACTCATCCATCCATCCTCCATCCATCCATCCACCCATGTATCCATCCATCCATCCCCACATCCATCTTCCATCCATCCATCCATCCATCCATCCATCCATCCATCCATTTTACCAAACACCTGGTACAAAGGTAATTAAAAAATGGTACCTGCAACAAGAAACTTAGCATGCCAGTAAGAGTGACAGACAGACATAATCAAATATGCAAGGACAGCGAGACAGGGTTGCACCGAGCCAGGTCAAGGCGTGGGGTGGACCCTAGAAGGGAATGGCCACTCCTACTTACAGATGGGGGTCGAGGTGGAACAGCTGACCTCAGAGGGTGAAGACTAGGAGGGAGCTAGGAAGTCTTCTTTTCTGGGAAAGGTGTAGCTGAGCCCGCCTCACCTTCTCCGCCTTCCTGCTCCGTGTGTTCCTAGAAGCCCCTGGGTAGCAGAGGTGGGTCTTTAACTGGGAGCAGTTGATTTCCCGTCCCCGCCACCAGGGCAGTGTGGCCTCATGGTGGCATCAGAGGGAGGCACCAGATGTCACCTGCTGTCTTCTCAGCTCAAGATTGATGAGGGGGCAGGGGTCCTCAAAAGGCTGCCCTCTTCTTTGCACCTCCTGGCTTCTGGAATGCTTTGAACACTTTGGTCTATTGCCACGAGCAGTTTCAATTACCTACAAGTGCAGGGACAGGAGCAGCTGAGACCCGCACCAGAACACATGGTCTGGGGCATGATTTGGCACGGGGACAGGATATCAGGATTGCCATGAAAATTGTCAACACAGGTGGAGGCTTGTCTCTGTGTGGTGGGGTTGAAAAAACTGAAATACATGAGCTCCCAGAAGTATATACACACACACACGCGCACACACACACACACACACACACACACACACACACACACACACACGCCCCACTTAGCTCCTTATGCCTGGAATTTCACCTTTGGAGATGCATTCCTTTGTCTACCACCTACTCAGTCAAGTCCCCTGCACACACGAATGCTTTCAGCAAATACGAGCTGCTCTGAAGTGCCAGGCCCCAGACTGGGGATGGAGCATTGAGAATGAATGAAACCCAGTTCTTGCTCAGCATCGTCAGAGTCCCCGTTGGCTGGAGGAAGAAGACCCACAAACAGCCAAACAAGATGCGGTGCTCAAGGTGATGGAACATTTCAAGGATCACCAACTGTGGTTGAGGGCCAACTTGAGGAGAGGGTAGATCAGGCCAGGCTTCCTGGAGGAGGTGACTCTTTGAGCTTGAGTTGAAGCTTGAGTAGGACCCAGATTAGCAAAGGAGGTGGAGTGACAGAGGGGGTATTTTAGCTGAAGATGGGCAAAGGTGCTGTGAGATATTCATGGCATGAGTTTGCTCAGCTGCCGCTTGGAGTGGGCATCACAGAAAGTCCGAAGAACAGGTACAAGTGCAGGGCAGAGTGCTGCTGGGGGCTGGGGGAGACTGGAGCACTGTGTAGCATAAAGTGGGTATGGGTGACTTCTCGGGGCTTCAGCAAAAAGGGGGCAAGGCTGGGAAGAGGGAAGAAGAGAAGACACCACCCCAATACCTGCTTTGTCCCATGGGCTAGATTTGGCGTGTTTTTTTTTTTTTTGTCTGATGACAAAACATGACTCGTTTTTCTCTGTCCTTTATTTGGGGATATTTATCCTCAGTTTCCCTTGGTTGTTTGGTTAGCAGCCTGAACTGGGTCTGGGTGCTCTATTTCTTCAATTTTTATTAAAACAGTTTATCAGTTTCCACACATAGAAAGTGCTTAATACATGATGCCTCTTGTTGAGAGAAGGGGGTTCTAGTCCAGTTTCTGGAAAGTATGTCCTTGAAATTGGGGCCCTGGGTCCTGACCTGGGAGCTTGGGTGAGTCCGCCGACCTTTCTGGGCAGTTTCCTCATCTGTGAGATGGAGGGTGGGGGCGGGGATCTCACAATGCCCCAAATGTGAAATACTTTTTTTCTCTTATTTTTAAAAATTTTATTTTGAGCACTGGCCACATGGCTGACATTGTTTTTGGCACTGAAGTGGAGGACTAAGTGGAGATGAAGGTCACTGCTGTAAACAAGGTCATTTTAGATGGAAAATGCTGTGAAAATAGGAGGAAAGGAGGTAGATAGAGGATACTGAGATAGAGAAGAAATCTCAGGGGCATAGATGAAAGGGTGGAAAGGAGCAGAGAGGGAGGAGGGCCAAAAGTAACTGGGTGGGCGCTTCTGCCCTGCTCCCTTCCCTCCCTCGCAAACAGGCAAACAAAATGAGACTCCAGAACAGGGGAGTCTGATAAAGCAATTACCTTGCTTTATCAGCGCACCTGCTGTGTTTCCTTATATTACTTAAATACGTGCAATCGTCCAATGTTGTCTTTATCTTTCCGGCTTCACTCACTTTGGATAATCCCCTCAGGTTGCTCCCACTTTGCTGTGAAAGGCCATAGATAGTCTTTCCTTAGGGATGACCGGTGTCCATGGCGGGGCTGGACTGCACGTCTTTACCCAGTCCTGTTGGGGTCCTCAGGTCACTTCCTCACCCAGCCGTTGTGGGTGCTGCCGACGACTTCCGAGCTTCCTCGAGGGGAGTCCTCTGTAGCAGAGCACCCGCTGCCACCTGATGCCAACACCTGTAGTGCCCTGTCCTGTCTTCCCTTCTTGGCCACCTGTGACACCCTGGGAAGTTGTTATGTGGGGGCCACGCCTGGATGAGTAAGGGGTTCTTTTAATAACAAGTTGTCCCACTTGTGTGTTCCTCCTCTGCCCTTGGCCTCTTGTATTCCAGAAACAATCTGCATCCGTCAGCTCAACCTGGCCACCCAGCACCCCTGGGGGAGGGGCTCGGCTTTCACTGGCAGGTGTTTAAAGGGCGTAGAGAGGAGGGAGGCAGGAGAACGTGTGACTCGGTAAACAAGTGTATCAGTCAGGGTTGCACGGTTTATGCCGCGTAACAAGTCACCCCCAAGTCTTATGCTGAATAAACAACCGCTTATTCCCTGAGGTGGCAGGTGTGTGGCCGATGTGGGTGGGGCGTGCTCTGCCCAGCACAGTCCCGCAAGGATCCAGGCAGATGGGGGCCCCATCATCTCAGGACTGCAACATCTGGAAGTGAGGTCACCACGCAGGGATGAGTGATGGGAGGCTGCTCACCTGCTCTCCAATGTTTCCTCCACAGGTGTCTCGCCATTTTCCCTCATGATCTTTTGGCCAGAACAAGTCACATGGTCCTGCCTGACCATGAGGGTCTGGAAATTAAGAAAGAAAGGTGGTTTCTGGGCGGGTGGTGAAATGTCTCTGCCGCATTGCCCGACTGGTGGAAGAACACCTGAGTGGAGGCGGTGAGGAGTGGGCAGGTGAAGAGGGAGTGAGGGTCGGCGAGGGCTCCTCTGCAGCCAAGTCTCAGCGTCCCTGCACCACACGCCCCATCCCCTGGGGGCCGTGCCAGCTGCCATCTACCTGCCACCTCAGGGATTACATTTCGGGGTCTCGTTTGGAGAGAGACAAGCTGGGCCCAGGGGGGCAGTGTCTCGCTGTCCTTGTCCTTGGGAGGTGGAGAAAGGAGGAGGGGGAGGGGCAGCGGGAGGGATGGCAGAGCAGTGAGCAGAGGACGGGAAATTACTTTCTCTTTGGCCCCTGAGCCTGCCTTCCCAGCAGGTGTGTGGCTCCGGCTGCTGTGGCCTTCGCCAGGGATTGTGCTGGCGTGGGGACCTGGGACTGGGGGACGCGGGCTGGCCCGGCCTCTCCCTGGAAGCCTCGTGAGTGATCTTTCTGCAGGTGATTATATTTAGTTGTATCAAGAGCAGGAGTGATGTGGGTCTCACCTCTGCACCCTTCCCCACCGCGCCGGTGCGTGCCCCTGTGTCTGAGCGGGGCTGCCACCCCCGAAGCAGCGTCTGAGACCAGGACCTGTGCAGGCTGTTTGTCTGGGAAGTGGGCGCGGGGGGCGTGGGGACTCAGAGCGAGGACAGGCCTGGAAGGGGCCGCACTGAGGTAACTGCCGGGGCAACAGGCGCTGATTCCTCGGGGACATCAAGCGCTTATCACTGGCCCAGCCCTGCAGCTGGGGTGGTGGAGGGCATCACCTCCCCCAACTTCTGGGTGGTGTGAGCTGGGACGTTCCTTGGGCTACGCTGCATCTGGTGGGGGTGCCAGGCCCAAGCAGGGAACCGAACTAAGCAGCTGCAGCCGGCATCGGACATGTGGCGCTGGGCGTGGGGACACAGGCCATGTGGGATGGAGGGCGGGGCCGAGGGCCTCCGGGATGGGTGCTGGCCCCACTGGCCCTCCGCTACCCTGGTGAGCTGCTGAAAACAGGGGCCTCTTTTACATTCCCAGTTTTCCTGTGTCCCGCCCAGAGCCCAAACTGGGCAGACACTCAGGAATCAGGTGGAGGGAAAACCCAGGCCTGGGTGGGGCAGGTGTTGGGGGGCATGTGGACTAGGCCCTAGGCTGTTCCCCTCTTGCCTTCTCCTTGGGCAGGTACAGGGTTGCTCAGAAAGCCCCCCTGGGCAGGGGTGGGAGCTGCTGGAGTTCGCTCCTGGCTTCCATCTCCAGCTCTGATGTGATCACCTCTCCAGAGGCTAAGGCTCAGTTTACCTCAATGCACAGGCAAAGTGCAGCCCAAACTCCTGTTGGGTTTTGTCAGGACTGGGGGCCCCTGGAAGGCAGAGGGGTTGTCAACTTTCATTTTCTGTCCTGTGTTCTGTCCCCGTGTTCTGACAGTGCCCTTCTCCTTTCGAGAATCGGTCTTGCCTCCCTCCTGCCTCGCCCCACGTACCGTTGGAGGGACGGCCGGTCACGATATCCGTGGCCACGCGGCCCAGCCACGCCCATGGTGAGCTGGGCCCATCAGAGTTCTTGGAACTGGCACACGAACACTTGGGAGAGAAGCCGCCTTCCCTGCGGACTCTGGGTTGGGGGTGACTCCCCAGGTCCACAGCTGTATGGTCCTGTGTGAGGTGGTCCCCGGCCAGAGGGTCCAGGGGAACGAGTTCCTGGTGGGCTCTCTGGTGGCCGCTGTCCTGAATCCCCTGAGCGGGGCCTGTGCTCCGTCCAGTTCGGATCCCCCTGGGGCAGCCTCCTGGCAGAACGCTGGGGGCCAGCTTCGCACCCCTGGCCTTTTCCAGACGCGCTTGTAATTGAGCGGCTGTTCTAATTCAGGCAGCCTGACAGCCGTAAACAAAGTCTGACTCTTTGCAGGGAGAAAGGTTAGATTTGCATGAAGTGGCCTGTGTAAATCCCCCGTCTTTTCTTACGTTTGCTCGCCTCTGACGTCACGCATCGGAGCCTGGTTGAACGCCTGGCCCAGAGTGTGGACGCTTCTCCTTCGGGCCTCGCCAATGCCCGGCTGTCCAGACTGCTCGGCAAGACCCCCTGGCCTTGCGGGACCCCCTGGCCTTGCAGGACCCCCTCCTTCCCAGGAGCAATGCGGTGGTAGCCTCAGTTGCAGTTTCAACATTTCTAGCAGCCACATTAGGAAATGTAGAAAGAAGCAGACGAAAGCAATGTTAGTAGATTTTATTTCATCAAATCTGTCCAAAATATTATTTCAGTGTGTAACGAGTGTGGGAAATGATTCATGAGCTATTTGGCGTTCCCTTTTCTTACTAAGTCAACACATAGAGGCCAGCTCAGGTTGAACTGCCACATCCGGGGCTCAGCCTGTGGTCACCGTGTTGGACAGTGCAGCTCGGGTCACCACCGGTGCAGGGAAGCAGTTGGTGGCCGGCAGAAGTGTGGGCGACACTGGCCTTTATGTTTGAGGTCAGCCTCCCCAGTGGGGAGACCCCAAGCTCCTTCTCGCTGGGTCCTGTCTGCTGGGTCCTCTCAGGCCCAGTGTGGTTGCTCCTGTTCAGCTCCTGGCGCCGCCGCTGCCCTCACGCACAAAGACCCTTTATCCTCAGCAAGGACAGTCCCCAAGTCCTGACGCGTCTACCTGGCTCAGCACCTGCCAGGTGTGTCCCCTTTTAGTCCCGCACAAGTTTGAATCCAGAACTGCCCGGAGTGAGGGTGTAAATCTCCCTCGGGGAGGGGTGGGGAACCTACCCCGGAGGTGGTGGGCCCATTGTCCCCTGGGGTCAGGACAGGAACATATTCGAAAGAGCTCCCCAGCTCTTTGGCCGGGTGCCGACCACGCCCGTGGAGCCTTGCTGAGGAAGGGCAGAGCCGGTAGGTTTTGCCCAGAGGCCCATCAGTAATGATATCAGCAGGACAAGGAGAGCGCAGGCCCGAGCTTCAGGGACTCTGGCACCAGGCAACTGGACTGTCCCTGCCCTCTGCTTCTCTTCCTAGTCATAGTGACTCCACTTACTGGCTAGGGGACCACCACTTTGTGCTGTGCTGGGCACTGTGCCAAGCACTTAATATGTGCTATTCCACTAAATACCCATGCGGCCCTTCGAGGTAGGGGCTATTATTATTGCTCCCATTTTATGGATGGGAAAACTGAACCCAGAGGCCTTTGGCCCTGCACCCAAGATCACATGGCCAGTGAGAGCTAAAATTCAGCGTAACCCCAGGGAATCTGGACTCTTCCTGTTCCCTCAAAGCTCCCATTTCCTTGCTGGGGAAACTAGCTGTTCCCCAGCTTGAACTTCTTGGGGGCTGCGGCTGCAGTCCTCCAGGCTTCCTGCAATAGAATTCTCTGTAATTTGGTTATAAATCATATTTCTCAGCAAGCTGGCGCTGAAGGTTGCTGGTAATCAAACTGTCAGCAGGTCGTCTTCAGCGGCTGCCATAACCAGGGGCCCAAGCTAGGAAAGCACACAGAAATCAAGCACTTTGCTGGCACATTGGGGGTGCAGAAATGGGGAGAGGTTAACAGGGCTTGGGACTGGGGGTGAGTGACAGCTACGCTCTGGCTTCTGGACGATGGAGCAGGAGGAGGCTCCAGCTTCTGCGTTCTGGGTCCTTCTGCTCTTGGCCACGCTGGTGGAGTTGACGCTCCTGGTCCCAAAAGGCAGCAGCTTGCAAAGTTCAGATGACATCCCATGAGTGTGAGTTGGTGGGGGCAGGGGGGCTCTTCCCTGGGGATCTGGAGCCTGGTGAGGATGCAGAGGAATTACATTTTCTGAACCGCTGGCAGAGTGGCAGCCACTCTCACGCCATCCATGTCATCCTTAAGCTGGTCCCACATTCTGGCAAGTTTTTCTCATTATCTCCACTTTTTGGAGGCGCTGGTTGGCAAGGGGCCAGAGCTGGCAAGTATTCGCGTCAGCAATCAGACTTACATCTAGGCTTTTTCTTTCAACTAGAACAATATTTCTCAAATTTGAAATGATGAAGCAAGGCTAGGAAATGCTGGTTAAACGAAGAGAAACACATTTCTTGTCTGCAGGACTTGTCAGAGCTTTAGCAAATGGCATCGTGGCTCTTCATGAGAGGCAGCAGGGCCTGGAACCCTGGAGGTCTGACAGGGAGAACATGAGTAGCATCTCCCTGTCCCAGCATGTGGAGGACCCCAGCCTACATGGGCGTGTGGGCTGCCTTTCTCTCCAAGCCCCTGCCCCACATCTAGATGCAGCCTGTAGGGGGGTGAACTGTGACCCAGCGCACACACCTCCCAGGGACCCCAGGAACAAGGCAGGCTGATACCCGTGGGTGACGGGTGCCCCCTTTCCTGGACCTTTCAGGCTGACCAGCTCACCTACGTGCCGGGGATTCCTGCCACCCCATGCCTGGCCTCACTTCCGGCTGGTCTGACAGCAGCCTTCACCTTCCTGGTGCTTCTGTTCACCTGTGCACCTGGACTCCAGGTCTGGTCTCCTCTGAGGTGGCTGCTTCCCCACCTCCGATGGACTTGGCAATACTGGGCTGGTGCTCTCAGGTACCTCCAAGTTCGGCCCGGGCTTCACGTGTGGGCACTCCGGGACCCCCCCCAAGAACAAACAGATGGACTGTCTGCTGCAGCTCTCAGCCTGCTCCCCATTCTGAGAACAGAACCTGCTTCTGTACTGTGGCCGGAGCCATTTCTCCTTGCTGAGCTGCTGGGCTTACAGCTCTGCTCTGCGTCTTGGCCTCGGGGTGCTGAGGCTGGGCTCTGGGCCTCTGGGGCTCTGGGCCTCTGGCTGAATCTGGTTGATGGAGGAGGGTGGAAGCGACGATAGTCATCCCCAGCCTGGGAACTGCCATGGAAGCCCCTTCTCTTCTCTTTTCTGCTGATCAGAAGTATCAGGGATAAAAAGGGGCCCTCCGCCGCCACCCCCAGAAGCGCAGTGCTTCTCTGTAACGGGCTAGTCCAGCTGTGTCTATCACTTTGTTTCAAGGACCAGATAAGGCCTGGCAGTGCTAGAGACCTGGGAAGTCTTTTAACTACACCCCCATCTCAAAAAGAGAAAGGGGGGGATTCAAATTTCAGAAGTTGGGAGGGGCGATGGAACAAGGTCTGCATAATAAGAGGGGCCCACCCTGTCGAGCAAGGGAAAAACCCTAAAAGCAGGCTGCTTCCTGCTCAGCGCAGCTCTCCTCTCAGAGGCCACCTGCCGCCTCTGCAGCGCCCTGTCCTGTTACTAAATTCTGTTGCTGTCATCATCGTGGTGCTTCATGAAATTCTTTGTCCAAAAGACAACAAGGACCCTGCGGTGTCCTGGTCTTTGTGAGAAGCAGAAACCCTTAAAAGAGATGTCCAAGGTCTTAGAGATGGCAGAGAACAAAATGGAAGGAGCCTTTAGCATGAGAAAGATCTGGGTAGAATGCCCAACTCAGCTCTTAAAAGCCGTGTGGCCCTGGGCAAGTCACTGACCTCTCAGCTCAGAGCCGCCACCCCAGCGCCCCTGTAGGATCGGCTGGGCCCTGGAATCAGTGGGCCCCTCCTCCCTCTGCCCACATCCCTTCTCCTGTACAGAAATCCTCCCCTTTGAGTTCTGATCAAAGACAGTCCATGCTGGGAGAGGCCTCAGAAGCAGGCTCAAAGTGAGATGTGTGAGTGGCCACACTCGCTGACCAGTAATGAGAACCCCACCTCTGGGGGTAGATGGGGTGCTGGTGGCACCTGTCAGTTGTGGCTGTGCGGCTGTTAAAACCATCACTGCTTGGAAACTAGGGTGGAGAAGCCGTGGAAGGGAAAGGACCATCCGGTGGAGTGTCTCGGGCATTTGAGAGATTTGGCGGAAGTAAAAATTGTAAGTCAGATAACTACTGCTGGGGGTGGGGGATGGGTTGGCGAAGGAGCACGAAAGGCTGAAGCTGATTAATCACAAATTTAAGTGAAGTGTGAAATCCACAGGGCCTCATTGGCAGCATGTATCAGGAGACACTCATCTCCTAGGATGGGCCCAGAGCTTAATTATGAGGAGGGCTACTGAAGCCTGAATTCTCAACTCTGGCAAGCCTGAATTCTCTCCAAGGTTGGAGTCCTGATTGGAAAGAGTGGGATCTGATACATGACCTGTGGGTAGGGACATCTGGCTCAGTGCATTGGAAAATCTTGAAGCCCTAAATTCTCCTAAACCCTCCTGGCCCGCAGAAGTGGTTCCTTGCTCCTTGCTGAAGGCGCAGAGAGAGCGTTGTCCCTGCAGAGAGAGGAGGCGAGGGGCCCCTGGCTTGTAAGACGAGATGCCTCTCTCCCTCCTGTTCTGGCCAGTAAGCTTGGTAAGCTGAGTTACAATATAATATACTGCAGTTATGCTGAGGGGAGAAAGGGGCTACTTGCCAGAGAGGCTGCAGGATCTGGCAGGAACCAGGCGAGGACGGTGGGATTAGAACAGGAGGATGCTGCATAAAAGGCAGCGGAAGGGGAAGCTGGAGAGGGAGTGTCATCCATATGGGCGCACCCTCCCGGGATACGAGATTAACAGCCTGGCAAAGCCCCCAGGAGATGGTGCTAGCCCAATGTGATGGTGGCTCTTAAAAGCTTGGAACGAGCAAGGACTCACATTAAGTGAACTGGAAATGCCAGAATGGCGGTGGCAGATGGTGAAGGGAGGTAGCGAAAGAATCTCGAGAAGTGGGCAGGCTGGCTGGGCCTACCGTGTCGAGGCAGAAGACCCGCTGTTCACTGTGGCCAGTGGCAGGGCCCGGAGGACAGACCAAGAGCCAAAAGGATGAGGAAGCCCAGGGCGGTGACAGGCGGCTGGAGAGCTCGTGGGGACTGCGCTCTGGACAGGCTGGCAGCAAGAGATGCTGTGATGGGACTGGGCTTCCTGGCGGAATGGAGGGCCCTGAGCATCCCGAGAGAATAGAGACCTGGTGGTGGAAACTGAACTTCAGGAGCAGGTGGGCCAAGAAGTGAACACTGAGCAGCAAGGTCAGGGAGGCAAGTTGGGGGCCTGCAGGGCAATAGAGACGGCTGGTAGGACACGGTGTCCCCAAGGTCCAGAGAGGAGGACATCAAGAGTACTGGGCAATTTACACAAACTAAAGAATTCAAGGACAGATGGCAGACGGCAGAGGCAGCTGCCCCAATAAAAGACCGTGATCCCTTATTCAGTGTCTAGGCCTGAATTTGCAGCTAGAGCTCAGATCTAGAACCCACCAAGGGGGCCTCCCTGGTGGCGCAGCGGTTAAGTGCTGGGCTGTGGAGCTGTCGGCAGCACGTGATGCGAGTTCGACACCCAGCCAGGGAGAATCCCACATGGTGTGGCAGACCTCTCCTGCCTTGCCCGCTGCTCCCCTCAGCAGTGTATTTCTGATCTGCCTGTTCTGCTCCCCACTCTGTCTCTGGTGAACCCTCTCGCCGCGCCACGCCTCTGGCCTGTACCCCAGCTTGTATGTATAAATAAATAAATCTTTTAAAAAAAAATAGAACCCACCAAGGAAGGAGAGATGGGAGCCCCAAGATAGAAGCTGCCGCACGAGGACATGGGTGCATGGTAACAGTCACCCCAGGCCTGCTGCAAAGGGACCTATGGCCATTTATTTGGGGAAGAGGACTCACCACACCCCTCAAACTACTGGACACAGGCCCCAGGTGACATGTAGGTGAGGGATCTGAGTGTCAGTAGGCACTCCTGTTAGAGTAAGGGCACAGGGAGCCAGGAAATAAATAGAATCCGGGCCCAGCCGTCGTGGGACCAGGAACCCACCTGTTCTCTGGCTTCCGTATGTGTGATTTGAATGGACACACCGCGTTGACAACATGTTACTTGAAGAGCATATTTAATTATATTAACCACATCCCTCTTGCTCCCTGACCTGAGGGCTAAGAGCTATGGAGGCCAGGAAGGCCAAATGGAAGCTTCTGGAACTACCCTCTCCTCCCCCAATACAGGCCAAATGAAAACCAAATAAACAAAAAATCAACATCACAACCAGGGGAATGCAGAGATGAGTGCTCCCTAGAAGACCCAAGTTATGTGGGTGATGAGCCTCTTCTTCTCTTAATTCAGCCTGCTCGTTTGGCCCCTACACAACCCCGGATTCTGGTGAGAGCAGACTTCCGTGAATGCGCCCAGGCCAGGGCGTGGATGGCAGCTGCTGTGCAGCACATCATGACTGCTGGATGGGTCACGCAACTCAGGCACAAGGGTCCCGGCCGTGGACCTGGCTAAGGCGTTCTTTGCCCATGTCCATCGGATGATGGAAAGCAGCTTCCCCTCAGGGGCGGGATAACAGGACACAGGGGGCTTCAGCTCGGTGCGTGTGTTACCTTGTCGCCCTCATAGGGCAGAAGCATGGGTCCTCACTGAGACATACGGCCCTATCGGGAGATATTTCTGGTTGCCATCTGAGGGCAGTGTGAGAGAGCTGGGACCACCCCATGGAACATCACACTGTCTGCTACATCAATGCTGTTGTGTGAGTCAGCCCGAGGAGCAGGAAGTGGCAAGGACTTTGGAGGCTTTGATAAGACAGCTTCGGAAAGTAGACTCGATGTGTCAGTGATGTTTCTCGTGGCTCGGGGCATGCCAGGACGTCCCCTCCAAAGGAAAGGACAAATTATTGCATCTTGCACCTCCCACACATCAGAAGGAAACACAACATCTGAGATGCCTTTTGAGTTTCTGAAAATGCATATCCACACTTTACAAATACTCCAAGTCACTGCACCAAGCCACATAGCAGGCAGCCTGCTTGGGGAGGGGGCCAAGGCTGGCAAAGACCCCGCAGGCGCCCCAGGCTGGCACACAAGCAGTCACGCTTCTTGGAACACGTGACCAAGCAGACTGGTTGACAACAGGTAGATCTGGTGGGGAAAGACACGATGAGGAGTGTATGGCAAGCCCCCATAGGAGAATAACAACATAGATCCCTAGAGTTCTGGAACGAGGCCAGGCCATCTGCAGTGGGAAATTATACACTCTTCAAAAAAATAGTCTGAACGTGCTTCTGGGTCTTGGTAGTGCTGGAGCAACCAGATCAGCATTGGTGGACATAGCTGTGGGGGTGGAGAGCCATCCCCCAGGATACAACACGTCCCAAATCGGTCACCATTCTGTGGGGCTGTGTCCCCGATAGATAAAAAATGAAGCTGGAATCTAAGAGATAAAAGTAGGAATAGCTCTGGGGGCAGCTGCAGTGGCAGAGAGATGATAATCCAGCCCACTAGCCAGCTTCTAAGTTGTTTTCACAGACCAACCAGAATCTTGGAAGAACTGTGCCTAGAAGGTGGACTTGCTATATGGAGGGTCCCGGGGGAACAAGGGGTGGACTGTAATGACGGCCTCGTGTCCCACTGGATGGCTCATGGAGCTCCCTAGATGCTGGGAACATTGGCTGCTAACAGCCCCGCCTCAGACTGGCCCTCTACCCCAGTAGAGAGTCGGCCTCTGTGAGGGCAGCCCCTCGCCAGTCATGGGCAGGTGCACACCTGTGATGCCTTTGCTTTGCCCTGGGCAGCTTCCTAGGCCCGTCTGGCTCCTGTGGAATTGGCAGATGCCTCCCACTTCCACGTCTTCCTCGACATGAGCCCACCTCCCTGTGCTCTCAAAGTTGATGCGGTTGTGTGTTCTCGCCCATCAGCCTTGCATTTGCAAAGCTCTGCCTCAGGGTTTGTTTTCCGGGGAAGCTCACCTAAGACACTCAGGTTGGCGAGGCTGGTGAGGATTGGGGGCTGTTTTGGTTTCAGGCCCTCTGGCTTAGCCTAAGGGAGACCACACAGAGCTAAGATAAGTCTCCCTGCTGTTCCTGGTCCCCGGCCAGGCCTGGGGAGGTCGACAGGCAGAGCTGGAGTTTCCCGCCTCCTGCAAGCCCTCTGTGGGTTTAGGAATGAGCACAGACTTCTGGAGGGATGAGGGGGCAGAGGTCCAAAGATAGGAAAAATGCAGCACAAATGGGTGGGTGGGCAAGATGGGGTGACTATGGAGTAGCTTAGGGATTTAGACCCCAGGGTTTTGTTTATAAAGTGTCACCCCAGGACTCACTGACTGGGAGCGCTTTTAGTATGTATTCGAATAACATGACACCAGGGAGGGACTGTAGACAGTGTGGTGGACAGGCGTCATCCTCTTTTTTTTTTCAAAAGATTTATTTATTTATGCATACAAGAGCTGGGGTGCAGACCAGAGGTGTGGGGGGTGAGAGGATTCACCAGAGACAGAGTGAGGAGCAGAACAGGCAGATCTACTGACGTACTGCTGAGGGGAGCAGCAGGCATGGAAGGAGAGGTCTGCCGCGCCATGTGGGAAGCTCCCTGGCCGGGGAGCGAACTCGTGCTGCAGTGGCTGCGGACAGCTTCACAGTGCTGCGACTTAACCCCTTGCGCCACCAGGGAGGCCCCAGGCATCATCCTCTTGATGAAGGCCCACAGGAGCTCTTTGAGGATGGGGCTAATGTAATCTCCATCTTATATAGGGGGAAACTGAGGCTCAGGGAAGCTTAGTGACTGACACAATCACACACTAAGCAATGGAAATGCACCAAAAGAAGATACAGAGGTAATGAGGGAGCCTGGTATTCTGGGACCCCACACAGGAGGGTGTTGGTCTCTCTGTTCTCCCTTTACTGATACATCCGTCTTACCTCATCTTCTGGTCCCCCCAAAAGTCTAGTTCATGGGGCTCATCAGAGAGCCATGGGATGGACCTCCAGGTAGGTCCTGGTCCTCCCTCCTTCTTCCCTGATGCCCTGTCTCTGGGCGAGCCTGCTCCTGCCCCCTGTGCTTAGTCTCGCTCAGCCCTGATTGTTGGCCTAGAGATGTGGCCTGGGAAAGTCCCCTGTGTCCTGCTTCATCGACTGCCTTGAAGGGATCCTGTTCTGATCAGTTCAAAATGGATGCCCCCAGGGTTTGGGATCAATGGCTCTTCTACTGTGTGACTTTGGGCAGATACCTCAACCTCATTGAGCTCAGCAAAATGGGCACAGCATCTTCCCCTGGACATTGCTGTATTGAATTAGGGGACACATGAAAGAGAGAGAATGAAATGTGGGCTTTCCTGGCTCCCATATTCCTGGTTCCAAGTTCTCCTCAGATGTCCCCAGGCAAAATGATCTTCCTCAGATGTCCCCAGACAAAATGATCTTCATCTCCATTTCAGAAGAAATGCCAGACTCCCAGTATAGATCTAACATCTTCCCATTTTCCCAGGAGCCCCAGACCTTCCCAGCCTTCTCCCCTTTGGAGCCCCTGGGGCTCAGTCGGCCTCTTCCTGAGCCTCTCTCCCCTTCACCTCCTTTGCCTCTGTCTTTTCCTGCCCTCTCTTCACTCCCAGGCCTCAGCCTTCTGCTGCTTTTCACCAATTGCCTGCAACTCAATTGCTTCCTGGTTTCCAGTACGCAGTTCATTGTTGCTACTTTTGATTACATTTCCAATCTCTTTCAAGTTTATTTCCCTTGGGTCTCCGGGCTTGTCAGGAGGGAGCAGAGGTGACTGAATCTCTGGGGATGGCTGGAGAGTTGGGAATGATGGGGGAGAAGGGAGAGACTGGTGATGCCCTCTTTGTGGGGGAGACACCCTATCCCTTCCTGATGTTGCTAGCCCCATTCTGGAGTTGAAGGCACCGAGCCCACCCATCTCTGTGTGCCTTCTTTCTCCAACTTCTCCTCCCATCCCAGTCTCTTTAGTTCCTTTCCCAGCTTCATATGTTTGTTCTACCCAAGTCCTTGTATCGAAAGACACTTCTTATAGCATAGGGTTCAGCCAGCTTAGCCCAGTCTGCAGCCTCTCTGCCCCACCCTAAGATCGCCAGATTGAATGGATAGCCAGCTGCTGGTCTCTGCCCCTGGCCCCCCAAACTTGGACTTGCCTTGACCTCTCTTCTATGTGCCCTTCTCTCTAGCTATCATCTGCAAGAGGGAGCCTTCTTCCTTTTGTAGGATGGTGGTGCCTAGCACCTAGTCTGGGCTCATGGGTGAGATATTGGGCCTAGAGGTATCTTGAGGCCCAGTCCTCACTCCATTTATGTGAACAGTCATATGACCTTTAGTAGGCCATACAGCCTCTGCTTGTAAAACACTTGTTGACTTAGTTGGTCAGCATCCCCAAAGGTCCAGATGGGGCAGCACCCGGTCACTGGTTCTGAAACCATGCAAAACCTGGGGGATGTCATGGCTTGTGGGTCCTCACCCATTGACTCATATTTGCAAGATATGAGTCAGGCTCAGAGTGCAACAACAGGGTTCACTGTTGGAAAAAGGAAAGAATCTCTCAAGTCACAAATGGCCAAGTGTCCTACCCCGGATATTGTTTCCCGTGTCCAGTAAGTTCAAACTAAAAGTTGTTTGTGAGGGCCTCCCTGGTGGCGCAGCGGTTGAGCGCTGCGCTGTGGAGCTGTCGGCAGCGAGTTCGATACCCAGCCGGGGAGAATCCCACATGGTGTGGCAGACCTCTCCTGCCTTGCCCGCTGCTCCCCTCAGCAGTGTATTTCTGATCTGCCTGTTCTGCTCCCCACTCTGTCTCTGGTGAACCCTCTCACTGCCCCACGTCTCTGGTCTGTACCCCAGCTTGTATGTATAAATAAATAAATCTTTAAAAAAAAAAGTTGTTTGTGCAAAATGATGTTGTCTCTTTTATGAGAGCCTGGAGCTGGTTGCATACCCATAATTGGTAGACCAGGACCCAACTCAAAGTAGTAATGGGAGGTGCCCACAGGTGGCACTGCTGAGGCTGTGGCAGCACAGCAGCAGCCATCCAAAGCTCAGGCTGGAAAAAGGCAGGTGCTAGAGTTAAGAAGGAACCTTCTTTGTTTTTCCTGTTTGGGCAGGTCATTGGCATGCAGGCCAAAAGGAGACTTCAAAGAGATGAAACCACAGGGTGTAAGGAACAGGAAAAGAGCAGAAGAGACGGGAGAGGCTGTGAATCAAGCCACACAGTGGTGGCCTGTAGGGGAGTGAGTGATAACACTCAGGTAGGTTTCAGTACAAGGAGGCCAAATATTAAATGTCCTGCTGTGTCCACTTCTGCTACCCGCCCCCCCCCCAACCCTTCAAGTGAAGTCGTTACTCACCATAGGACTGTGAGGTGTTTCACATCTCCCCATTGGAATCCAGGAAGGGGGACTAGCACAAAACAAGAAAAGCCTTATGAGATGGCAAAACGGTCCACAAAATGAAGGAACGTGGCTGAAGGTGGAGCTTGATTACCAAGGTGACTAGGACAAAATGCAGGAGCCCCCACCCCCCACCACTGACATGCCCAGGGAAATTGGGAAGCATATGGAATCATTTGACTCCTTTTAAAAGAGACTTTTCCTCTTATGTCTTTATTTGGTGATCTTGGAAATTTCAAGCCTCCAGAAAAGTTGAAAGAGCGATCCATCGAATATCGAACATCTGTATATCCACCCGGTCTTAACATGAGCCGCTTTCACTTTCGATTTTTCTTCTGATCCTTTGAAAGTAAATTATAGCCATCACATCTCTTCATCCCTCAATACATCAGCTCATTTTTCTATGAACGAGGGCCTTCTCCTACAGCACTGTAAGGAGGTAATCACCATACCCAAGGACTGTCACACCAACCCAAAAATGTTATCTAAGGGACTGTTCATAGTCAGATTCCCCAATTGTTCTAAAAATGTCTGTAAAGGGGCCTCCCTCGTGGCGCAGCGGTTAAGTGCTGTGGCAGCAGCGATGCTAGTTCAACGCCCTGCCGGGGAGAATCCCACATGGTGCGGCAGACCTCTCCTGCCTCGCCCGCTGCTCCCCTCAGCAGTGTATTTCTGATCTGCCTGTTCTGCTCCCCACTCTGTCTCTGGTGAAGCCTCTCACTGCTCCACACCTCTGGCCTATACCCCAGCTGTATGTATAAATAAATAAATCTTAAAAAAAAAATGTCTATGAAGTTATTTTATTTCCTCTTATTCAGGCCCCGCTAATGATCATGCGCTGCATTTCATTATCACGTCCTTTGAGACTCTGTTAATCTAGTCTTTTGCTCTTTCTTATAATTGACGTTTTTGAAGAGTCCATATCAGATGTTTTGTAAAATACTCCACAATCTGACTATATCTGGTCGTTTCCTCCTGATTTGATTCAATTCAAACATTTTTGGTGCGACTACTACATAGGAGATGTCATGTACTTATTGTAGCACCTGAAAAGGTCCCCAACATTAGCTTGTCCCATTTTTGGTAACCTGTATGTGATCACTTGGTTAAGGTAGTACCTGCCAGGTTTCTCCATGGGAGGCAGCTTTTCTCTTTTGTGATGAACAGTGAATCTCTGGACAGCTTGTGAGGCTGTGAAAACACTACCACATCCACCCATGATCCTTGCCTGGGTCGATGCTGTCACTGGAGTTGCGAGACCCACTTACCACGCAAAGGGCCAGAACTTCTGCTGTGATGGGCATGGCCAAGTGAGTGCCCTCCCCGTGCCAGCCCAGGTGGGTAACTTCACGAGTGTGACAGCCGAGGATTGTCCTCAGTTGCCTGTCTCAGCTTTATCATCAGGCTTACTCTTTGCTGTCCTTGATCTTAGGGACTCTCTGGCCAAAGAGCTGGTCTTCTGCCAGCTGGAGACCTTGATCCCTCCGGACAGACTGGTGGAATGGTTGCTTGTCCACTGGGTCAGCCAACTGGTTGCTGGTTGTGCGTGGGGTGGTGGGGGAGAGCTGTGGGGAGGAGTATCTGGAAACTTGGAATCCAGAGACGACACATCAGCTATGTGTCTGGGGGCTGCAGGGTGCTGGGCTCTGGCCTTGGTTTCCATGGCAATGGGCAACTTCCTTCTGCAGCCTGTTCCTCCGGATCACCTGACAGTGATGGGGCCAAAGGCTTTGGACCAGAGACATGATGGGAAGGGTGCGCCATCGGATCCTTCATAAACATCTTAGAGAGGAAAAGCACCAGATTCTCCCTGGATGTCAGTGATGAGAGTTTTGGCAGCTGCTCCCTTAACTGTGCTATCAAATGGGCTTTTCCAGGGGCTCCTGGTCCCCTCCCCCCACTTGCTGTGGGGTGGACTCTTCCATCACAAAGGCCTGTGACCATTTTCAGGGGGTAGCCAGGGTGCAGCACCTTTCTGATGAATTCAGTTCAAGCATTTGTGACATACATGACCTTGACCTTCCCTTTACACACAGTGTTCTGCCCCATGAGTCAGTCACCAGAGGTAGGTGTCATTCCACTTTGGAGGTACAGTTGAAGCTCAAAGGACTTGCCTAGGGCCACATGGCTAGTAAGGGGTGAAGGCAAAACTGGAACTCAAGGAAACAGCGTGGTAGAGCAGCGCGGAGTGTGGGCTGCAAGGACAGGCAGTGATGCTTTCAAATCTTGACCATTTCATTTATTAGCTGGGTGATTTCAGCAAAGATGAAGGCTCTCTGATGACCGAGGCCAGGACTCTCTGGGGCCTGGGATCTGCTCTCAGACTTATAAGCTCCAAGCTCTCCAAAGCCCTTCCACCTACCACAGTCCCCAGAGATGGGTGTGTCCATGTGATTAAGTTCTGGCCAATGAAAAGTAAGCATAAGAGATACACTGGACCGCTATGGAGTCCCTTTAAAAGAGAAAGGCTGTCCCTAAAGTCTCTTTTCTCCTTCTTTCCTGCTACCTAGAATGTAGTTTGCAACATATATGATCTTGGTCATGTTGTGATGGATGGAACATCAGCAGCCATCTTAGAGTAAGAGGTGGCCTTGAAGAAACAGAGAAAGATCCTGGCTCCCTGGTAACATCCTGGAAAGACCGCCCCCCACCCCCGGCCTGTGCTGTCTACATCTGGACTGTTGTGCATAAGAGCACACATACTTGTGTGTTTGAACCCCTCATTCATCATAATCTGATATTTGTAGCTGAAATACCGAGTGATCAATAGCCAGCGTCCCCGACTTCTACTCACCTACCCTCTGGGACACCTAGATTGGCTAGTCCCTGGTGGTTGTGACTGAGCGTGCAACCAGCAAAGTCACTTCCTGAGAGGTGTCTGATTCTGGGCAGCAGTGACCTTGGGGTATACTCCCCACCCGCAACAGGGCTCCCATCTCCTAAGCAACTAGGATGCTCATGCTGTTAGCCAATGTCCCTTCTCTTCGGGATGGCACAGGAGGAACATTCTTTGCAGATGAAAGACAGATCATGCAAGGTTGGTTAGACTTGACTTTGAAAGCCCATGGAGACACTTTCAGATGTGCCATGGCTTGAGAAACCACCTGCCCTTCAACTTGGATGCAGGGGGCCCTGGCCTCCTTTCTTTCCTCCGACACTAAATGTGGTGCGTCTGCCTTTTCTAGATGATTCAACATGAATCTCATGGTCTTGGAAGGATCTTATGTCCTGGCCTGAGGCCCCAGGCCCATGGGTAGGGTTAGCAGGATCGGCATCCTTTTCTGGAGCCCAAAATCCCTTGGGCCCTGCTGCTGGGGACGGGGCGGCTCAGGCTCCCCCTTTACTCTGACTCCCCTTCCCTGGAGCATGGAGAGCTGAGCTGTGACTTGCAAATTCTCCAGCTCCAATTCTTCCCTCTGCCTTTTTGGTTCTAGCTTTTTCTGGTGCATGTAGGGGAGAAGAATTCAGCATCGGACTTCAGTAATGGCATCTCAGGAGTCACAGAAGTCTTGGGAGGGGTGCCAGCAACATAAGTTGAAAGTGTGTTGGCCAAAAATCCAGGACATTTACCCGCCCGCCCATCCCTCTGCCCAAACGCCTGTCCGCTCAGAGCCGAGTTTGCAGAGAGCTCCCTGGTCCCAGCTCTGCTGCGCGTTGCAGATAAAGAAATAAGTAGGAGATGGTTCCTTTTCTCAAGGAGCCCACGGGTACCCAGACAATGACTACAGGAGCTCACATGTGCTAAGAGAGGAGTGGGCGGTCAGGGGGAGCCCGGGGGGTGTTTCAGCGGAGACCTGGAGGATGAGTGGGCACTGCTGGGGGGTGTGAGGAGGGAGGGCACCTGGCAGAGGGAGAAGCACAGGCGAGGGCTGAGGCCGGGCCTGCAGTGTTCACCGCTGCAGGCAGTCAGGTGTGGCTGCAGAGAAGGGGCGGCAAGGTGCGGGAAGCCATGTGGGACAGGTGGGCAGGTCCCACCGTCTGTCTGGGATGCTAATGGCCTTGTCCCACTGCCCAGCGCTGGTGTTTCGGCTTTGTCTGGGGAGGTAGCAGGAGAGTATGATTCTTTACTGTGTGGTCCTGGCTGCGCGGGGAAGGTGAACAGCCCAACCCCACGGCTGTTCTCTGCCAGGTTTCTGACTTCCAGCCCACCTTGGGCTGGAGGCAGAGCTCACCCCCAAATATCTAAGGATCAGAGCACTCTCCCCTCCTTGCCGGTCCCCCCCAAGGGGCAGCAGGCAGCTGTGTCTTTGCTCCCCGGAGAGCCTGTAGCTCAGCTCGACTCTGCAGTAGCTGCGGCCCTGGCCTTTTATAGTGGACGGGCCAGCTCAGCTCATTACAGCCGCGTGCAGCCCCCTCCCTGTTCATTATCCGTTCAGCGGAGCTGGTGATATTTTCCTTTGAGTCTCTGGGGCGTGCTCCAGTCTGGGAATGTCCTGACTGGGTCAGGAGGTCCAGGGAGGATGGGGAGGAGGGGCACCTGGGGGGGCAGTGGCGGCTCTGGGTGGGGGCCAGAGCCCCTCAGCACCCTCTCCTTGCCCCTGGGTTGGGTGACTCCCCGGGAAACTGGTCATCAACGGACCCTGCTCCCTTGGCTTGGCCCCCCGGAGAGGGCCATCATAGTCATTTTGACTCCAAGGCTCCTGTAGGAAAGGGTAGACGTCAGTACTGACCTGAACGCTGGCTGACCCATGCCCTGAACAGGGGGCGATGGAGGCTGGTTTCCCTGCAGCCCAAGTAAAGGGCGGAGCACGCACACACTCTCCGTGACCCCACAAACACCCGAGCTCGCACAATTCACACACCGGGGGCAGCGCATGAGATGGACTTGACCCGATCTCCACACCGGCCCCCTGCACCGTGCCATGCCAGGTGCTCTGTGCATCACGGACGGGATGTACAACTGAACATATAGCAGGCGTGCACCATGCATGCACACACACACTTCCACCATGCGTGCACCATCGCGATGTGACCCATTGCAATGTGTGCAAAACCTGATTGTAGTAAAGATGACACTAGTTAAGGTTAACGGGGTACCGACAGTGCCAGGCACCGCCCTAAGAATGGCATGAATTAAAACCAGCCAGAGAGCACCGCGGCTCCAGGGAGCGCGTGTTCTCATCTCAATTTTACTGAGGAATGAGGTGGAGTCTGAGTCACTCCCTGGTGCTCGGTGGCCACGCCCACTCTACGTCCAGGAAGTGAAGCACCTGGACACACCTGGCCTGCACACACCTGGGCCTGTTTCCCAGCACCCTGCCCACACAAAGTCGCGTCTTCCCACATGCACTGTGTCCCCTGCTGCTCTTGCCGCTCCTCTGCACACACCTGCTGTGTGTCCTCAGTCCTCCCCCGACGCCCGCCATGTGGCCCCACCCTCCACTCCTCAGCCCCCTTGCGGTTGGGTTTGCCACTCAGCCGCTCAGCTCGTCCTCCCACCAAATCCCTCTCTCCTGAGATGTCCCAGCTCCTCTTTCGGCCTCGTAGACAGTGCGCTTCCCTCGGCTTTGCTCACTGACATGGCTATGGGGGAAGTGAGGCCGTGTGAAGCCTGGAAGCCTCTGGGCTCTGGCCCTAGGAGGAGCTCAGGAGCCTGGCTCCGTCCAGTCCAGTTCTGTCTCCTCCCCGGCTGGGAAGCCGCCAAGGTCGCACCAGGCTTCCCGCGAGACCCAAGAGCCCAGATGGTTCTGGCTGTCGGTTCTGGCCATGGCGCTGTCACACTCCGGGGGCAGCGGTGTCCTGTTTTTTGTGTGAGTCCCCTGCTGCCTTGATGGGGGCTCCTGGGCTGCAGAGGACTTGTTAGCTGCTCCTCCTTTTCCGTCCAGCCCCCCTCGCCCAGCCTGGGACACAGGGACGAGGGCAGCTCATCTGGCCTCTTCCCCAACAGGAAGAATGCGGTTGCCACAGCGATGACTGTCTTTGTTCCCAGCTCCCCAAGGACATAGCCCACCTGCTAGACCCTGGAGGCTCCTGGGGTCTCCATTCCGGCACGCCGCCCACACGAAGTCCTCCAGCCAAGGCCGGGGTGCGGAGGTAGGGGAGGCGCAGTGGAGACAGCAGCCCAGGCTGCCACTCTGGGGCACTGAGACCCTCAGCACCCTCTGTTCTGAAGGGTGCTCCCATGGCAGAGGCTGCAGGTGCACCCCAGGGCTCTAAGGGGGCTGGCTCCTTGAATTAGCCCCTCTGCCTCTACTCCCTGCTTTCTGGGGACAGTCAGGGGGTTGGGGATACTGCCAGGGGCAGTGGGGTCTCTAGAGACCCCTGGCAGCAGCCACAGTAAACCAGAACTTTGTACTTGGCAGAGAGCCTCAGACCGCTTGGGGGCTTCCGACTCCTTCCGGTGGACCCGCCCGCCCAGACTGAGTTAACAACAGTCACACTGGCCAGAGGGGCTGGGCAGGGGCTGCAAGGTTCCTGGTGAGCCAGAATCCTGGCAGCCCCAGGGCAGGCGAAAGGAGGCTGTCCAGCTCTCCTCCGGTGCTCCGCTCCCCTTGGGAATAGATGTGGCTCAGGGCAGGTCAGCTTGGAGCGGCCGGTGTCACCGGGGCTGCAGTGCCCTGTCAACCACCCACCTGACCATGGGCGCCGTTTCCAGGCAGGAGCCGTCAAGGCTGAGGCCAACCCCTAACCCATCTTGTATATAAAATGTAGAATTCAGGATTTTCGTGGTTCAACCTGCAGGGCTAAGGCATGGTGGCCATTTGGAATAGTAAAGGCCAAGGACACTGGATGCTGTGCGGGGTGCAGAGCACAGTGCCCCCACCCCCCCAGGAGACAATGTCCTGCCCCCCGCTTCGCCCTCAGGCCTGGGTGACGTAGGGAAATGGAGCGGCTCAGGCTTTTCCTGCCTCACCATGCTGGTCTCCACGGCCCTCACCTGCGGTCTTGTTTTCCTCCTGGGTCTCATTGGCCACACGTGATACCACGTCGGTGCAAAACGCGCCTGGGCACGGGGCACGTGCACCGTAATTGCAGACACCTGGGCTGAGAAGCAGCGGGCACGGGCGAGACGTCAACAAGGCGTCACTCTGGGGCGGGGCTCAGGCGGCCTCCCTCCTGCTGCTCCGTGGTGCCTGCCCCTGCTTCAGGGCACGTGAGAGACACCGAAGCCTCCCCAGTTCTCTCTTCATCTGCGTGAATCAAGGTGAGCCCACTTGGCTCGGGGTGGTTGCACGACAAGGACCCTGTCCTTATGGGAGAGGACATGGGAACTTTCCAGAACTTGGCAGCGGGCTGGTCTTTCTGAGTCCAGCGGGCTGGACTCAGCTTTCGACACCGGTCTCAAATCCATACGGCCAAGTGGCTCAGAAACGACCAGACTCTGGCCATAGAGCCTTGGACTTCAGCTCACATTCCTCACGGGCTGTGGCGCGGAGCGGGGTAGGCCGCTGCAGGGGGGATGAGTTAATCAGACTTTACGCCACTGCTCTGTGGCTGTCATCTGTGGCTTGATCGTGTTAATGCAGAAGGCGCGTGGGTGTGGGACACGTGCGCCTGATGGTGGACACCTGAGCATGGGTGTGTGCGCATGTGCAAGTGTGCACACCTGTGCCTGGGCGGAGGGGATAGAAGGCGGCATCGCCCTGGGGGAGGGGCTCAAGGTGCCGTCTCCCTGCTGGCTGGTTCCCCCAGCGCAGTCTTCAAGCCTGTGAAAACGACCCCAGGGCTCCACGGTTCTCTTCTAAACTGTTAGAACTGACACGAACCTACTCAGCCTGGCGTGGCTGCAAAATCGCTGTGTCCCCCCTCTTCCTCTCTGAAAAGCCTTTCTAGCGAACCCCCAAGAGGGACAGGGACCTAACTGCCTTTCCAGCCCTTTACCTCCCTCTGGGGGGATAGGGAGCCCCATTTTCTAGTTTGGGGCATTATGGCTGGCTCCTTCCTGCCATTCTTTTCTCTCTGCCCCCTGCCCCCACTCCCCACCATCATGTAAGCCGGCCTCTGAAGGGGAAGGAGCAGAGAAATTCAGAGGAAGATGGCGGGAAGAGGCTGGGAGGGCAGAGGGCGATGAGGCAGGAGAGGATGGAGAGAGCAACCAAGCCTCCCAGCTCCGGAGACCTCAGGCTCTCTTCTCTCGTAATGACCTCCCTTCTGCGCCTGGGTGTTTGTACTTAAAGGATGCGTGTTCTCCGGCTTCCCAGCCCGGGTGTCCACAATTACAGGCACGCGTGCCCCGTGCTCACCCTCCCAAGCACTTTTTGCAATGACGCCTTATCACGCGTGTGCAACAAAGCCTGGGAGGAAAGCAAGGCCGCCCGTGGCAGCTGAGAGGCCGGTGGCGGGAAGGCGAGAAGAGCCTGAGTAACTCCATTTGCTGCTCTTCCTCCTGGAGCCCAGGAACGCCTCGCAGGGTCCTCCCAGGCTAGGCCTTGGTCCAGGAGGCTCTTCCCAGCAGGCTCTGGGACTCACGCTACCACCTGCCCCAAAGTCTTGCTGGTGGCTGCTGGGGAGCTGCGGGGAAGCCAGGGTCGGGAGCGTGGATTGGGTTGTGCCGAGACCAGGTTCAAAGGCCATCTTGCTCTGCACCAGCCACGTGCCCAACCGCCGTGAACCTCGGTCCTCACCCGCTGGTGGGATGAGCCCACAGCACATCACAGGGCTGCTGAAGACCTGGTCTGGCGGCCCGCTCCGCACGCACAGGCCACTGCAGCCTCCTCAGGCAGGAAGCTTTTCTGAATGAAGATGGGAAGACGGGAGGCGAGGCAGGCGTGGAGCTCAGGCCTCTCGTCCTCCCAGCCCTCCCGCGGGGCCAGAACCCACGCCCCGCCCTGCCTGTCCAGCCACGCTGCCTGGGGCCTTGGGGACAGGTGCTGGCGCGGGTGGCGAGGCAGGACTCGGCTTGCTGTTCTCCCCGCCTGGAACACAGTGGTCTCCTTGCCGGACCATCTATCTCAGTAGAAACCTTTGCTGAGATTTATCGTCTTGTTCCTGCTGGCGGCAGACTGTGGGAAGGTAAAAAATGTCCTTTTTGAGGCAATAAAACATAAAATGGAACCCAATTTCTCTCCAGGGTAAGAATCATTATGTTTGACAATGGCTGTAAAGTGTGCAGCCGTGGGTGTGGGGCGGCTGCTAGAGACCTGGGTGGGGGAGGGGAAGGGGATCACCTTGCAATAGTGGGGAGGGAACCCAGGGGCCATGGCCCCCCCACCTCCCGCCTGCGCTACACTCCAGGCCTCCTTGAGGACCCCACGTAGATTCCACCGTGAGTCAGGACCCAGCACCGAGTGGGGAGCCCTGAGCAGGCCACCCCGCTTTTCCCTCACTTCAGAGAGAGAAGAATCAACACGAGCTTGATTAAATTAAGCGGAATTGAGTGTTAAGGATTTCGGATCTTATCCAAGGGCGCCAGGAAACCACGTCTGAAGAGTATGTGTGGGTTTCTGTTTTTTAGGTATAACTTATAAAGTGCTCAAGACTTAAGTGTACAATTGAATGTGTACGTGGGAAAACATTTACTCATCTATTCCAAAAAAACTCAAGACACAGCTCATTGACAGCACCCCAGAAAGTTCCCTCATGCTCCTTCCTGGTGATCCCTGAGAAAACCATCTTCGGTTTGCTTTTCCAGAATGTGGCCTCCTTGGGGCATGCCTACTTTTGAGGTCTCACTTTTCTCGGTCCTCAGTGAGACCTGTACCTGTTCCAAGGGGCACATTATTCTTCCCACTGCGGTTTCTTATTCTGTGTTAGGAATATATCAATTTATTGATCGACACCGCTGTCGAAGGGCATCATGGTAGTTTCGAGTCTGGAGCTCTCTCCATTCAAGCTGCAGTGAATATTCTTGACTCACCTTCCTGTGGGTGTGGGGAAGAGTTTTGAGTAGAGGAAAGGAGTAACAGGCTTAGATGGACTTGTTTCTCTTTTGTCAAGAGAAAAAAGATATTTGGTCAGATGTTATTCCGACTGTGTCTGAGGGTGTATTAGAGGAGATCAGCATTTGAATCGGAAGACTGAGTAAAGCAGATAACCCATCCTCATATAGGTGGGCCGAGTCTCATCAGGTGAAGGCTTGCCTAGAATAAAAAGGCTGACCTTCCTATAAGTGGGGACATTGGTTCTTTTTTGTTGTGTTTCTCTGGAGAGCTCTATAAATCCTCTCACGTTTTATTTGAAAGATTGCAAATTTATTGAAAAGTCATGATACAATGGTGGTATAATGATTGCATTAAGACTCTTGTCTTTCTGGACCACCCCTTTGTAAGCCCCACCCTGCAGCCCCCCCCCACTCTGTGCTTGGCCACATGACTTGTTTTAACCAATGGGACAACTGATGGGAGCAGGAGCTGGACTTCTGAGTTCCCTTCCCCTCCCTCTCCTGGATTCTCACCACCAGGACTCGAGCTGGGGTTACTGTAGACCAGCCAGATAGCAGCACCCCAAGCCCGGCTGTGCACTTGCTGGGTCCATAACCTTTGGGCATACAAGAAAGCACAGATAGCTATTGTTTGAAGTCTGGGAATGGCTTGTCAACACGAACAGCCCATACGCGAATAATCTTGCATTTCTCCTTTACCTAGATTTACCATGATGAACATTTTGCCACGTTTGCTTCATTGCTCTCTTTTCCTACCTCTTTCCCCGAAACACTTGAAAGTTACTGACAACAAGCCGCTTCCCCCATATGCTGTGGCATCTGTCTCCTGAGAACAAAGCCATCCTCCCGAATGAGCCTGCTACCGCGATCAACCGAGATATTTACTGTTGTTACACTAATATTATCTAACACAGAGTTCATATGATATTTACTGTTGTTACACTAATATTATCTAACAGAGTTCATATGCAAATTTCCCCAACGCAAACACTTCCCCAGTTGCCCAGAAATGTCCATGATGTCTCCTTTTATTTATTGTCTCAAGTCCAGGCTTTCATTTGGATCATTCTAAGACTCTGCCCGATCCCATCTGTGTCTGGGGGTGTCTGCAGTTCGCACCTGGGGTGGCCAGCCATGAGGAACCAGGCAGTGTCCAGCGGTCAGGCTGGTTTTGCCCATTCCCAGCTGTGTGACCTTGGACACTTACTTTCTGCATCTGGATCTTGGGCTGCATCTGCAAAACGGGTGTGCGCTCCACCACCTCATGCGGGTCTTGTGAACAGCACGTGAATTACACGCACGTAATTATCCTGCCAGTCATGTGCGTACCACAGTGCTTTTGGTCAGACACACCGTTGCTACTCTCTGCATCTGCCCCTCAAAGCATTTCTTATACACCTTCCGTGAGCTGTGTGGTTCCACTGTAGCTGGGAAAGCAGGGTTTAGATTCCTGCTGTGAGAATCCCCATGGAGCAGAGGGAGGCCTCTGGGGAAAGAGCACAGGGGAGGGAGTGAGGAAACCCGACACCCTCATCCTCACTTCACCTCTGACTTGCTTTGTGACCTTGGATAGGTCACTTGCTCTCCAGTTCCAATTTTCCTCTCCCTCCTTTTCTTTTTATAATTTTATTATTTGAAGGTCCCCCCCTTTCCTCCCACCGCCTCCCCATCACTTTGGAGGTTTCTGGAGGTTATGATACATGCTATTTCTATTCTCTTGTGATTACCCTAGAAAATTAAACAGGCACGCTTGGATTATAATTGTTATCTATGATTTCTCTCTTTAAATCCCTCCTACACATTTCCAAAACTTTAAAATGCTTTCACTCTGGCTGCCCCATAGTTTGATTTTCTCGTGTTTATTTGAACCCTGGAAATGAAACATTTTAAACAGTCAATGTTGTTTAAATTTACCCACAACTTAGCGTTTCTTGCATCTTAGCCCTTTCTGCTGGGATCATTTCACATTTTTTTTTCCTGAAGTTTATTCGTAGAACTTCTTTTAGTGAGGGCCTTGGTTGTAAATTCTGACAGTTTTTGTTTGTCTGAAAATGTCTTTATTTTGCTCTCCTTGCAAGGCAGCTTCAGAAGTGATAGAATTCTCAGGTGACAGTTCTCATCCCTCAGCTTTTGAAGGTGTTATTCTATTGACTTTTGGTTTCCAGAATTTCTTTGAGAACTCTGAAATCAGCCCATTTGACATTCCTTTTTAGGTAATCTCTCTTTTATCTCCAGCTGCTTTTAAGATTTTCTCTTTATCTGTGATATTCTGTCATTTTTCTATGGTATGTTTGGTGGATCTCTTTTTTATTTATCCTGCTTGGGATTCAATGAGCTTTTGGAATCAGCACACCAGTCTTTAGTTGTTCTGAAAATTCTTTGTTAGTTCCTCTTTGAATTGGACTCTCTGTATTATTCTTGCTAACATCTCCTATGGGAACTCTGATTAGACCCATTAGATCTTATTTTATCCCCCATGTTTCTTAATCTCTCTTACATTTTCCATTGTTTTGTCTCCTCCTGCTACCTTCTGGGAAAGGTATTCGTAGCTTTTCTCCATTTTAGTAATTCTCTCCTCAGCTGTGTCTTGGCTTCTGTTTCACTGTTAATTACTTTTCTAACCTCCATCATTGTGCTTCTCATTTCTAGATTTTAAAAATTCTTGTTCAGATCAGGCCGCTGATTTTCACAATTCATTTTTCTTTTGACCTTCTGTAGGGTAAATGAAAGAATCATCAGGTTTTTCCATCCTTCCTTCAATGATAGACCCTTGCAGGCCTACACGCAGGCCTGATGGCGGGCACCTGAAGCAGGGTGTGGGCGTGTGTGAGTGGGCACACCCGAGCCAGAGACTGGGCTTATAAGCAGAAGGAGAGCAGAGGCAGCAGCAGAGCACAGAGCGTGCAGCAGAGAACCGTTTAGGGTGCAGAAGAGAGACCATAAGATGCTGCTAGAGAGCCCAGAAAAAGTGAAGATTCGCCAGGGGCTGGAAGGCCTCCTAGACTCCTGGGCCTTCAGCCTCCCAGCCTGCCCTGTACCTGGCTGCCTCACTCAAAAGACCATTAAAAGCTTAAAAAGCCACCGAGGGCTCTAGGCCTTCTCCTTTTAACCCGTGTGCGCAGTTCCATAGAGAACCTGCTCCCTGAGTCTTCCTGTCTAGACACTTTCCCTTCTACAATTTTTAGACTTACTTTATATTCTCTTCCTGGCAATCCCAGTATCTGCCATCCCCCTGGGTCTGGTTCGTAGCTTTTCCTGCTGACTCTTGCTCACAGCAGCCTGTTTCCCTCGTGTTTTGACTCTTGGTTGCTGTGTACCCACCTCTCTTGGAACTTGTTTTCGGGAGGAATTCTCTGAGGCCTGCCCCCAACACAGTGTAGCAGGAGGCCAACTTTTGGGTCGACCAGCTGCCCCCAGAGACGGCACTTGAGGGGGTGTTTTCTCGGGGATCCGTGTACACGTCTGTCATTACTACCTGGGGTAGGCGAAATTTCTGCATGTGTATTTTCAAGCCACGTGAGTAGAATGAATTCTGGCCCCAAGCCCTAGTGAGGCTCAGCTGTGGGCAGGAATTTTCACTGGGGTTTCTATCCTGTTTCCCCCCCACCTGAGAAAAGGCCGATTTTTCTTGGTTTATGTTAGGAGGATCCCGTGCTGTGCAGGGTTGGCAGATTTGACCTCCCGCCTTGCTCAGGCTCATACTGGGCCCTGCCCCCAACACAGTGTAGCAGAGGCCAACTTTTGGGTTGACCAGCTGCCCCCAGGAGAGGTGGGCTTTGATGCTCCTAACCTACTTACTTCTCTGCAGTTACGTTTGCTGTCCTTTCTGACTTCCGAAGGCCACTTTCCTACAAGCCTATCTGTGCATTAACAAATGATTTTAAATAGTTAATCCAGCAATTTAAGTGTCCTGAACTGGAAGGATACCTTGAGAATAGAAGCCAATCATATGACCCAGTTTTATTTGCTCTTCATTTACTCACTTATTCATGCAACAAACATTTCCTGAAGCACCAACCAGGCGCCGAGCTTAGGGTTAGGCAAAGGGGATACAGGATCAGTAAGACAAATTCTTGCTATTAGGAGCTCACCATGAAGTAAAGGCCCTTCAAAAGTGACTGGATGGTGTTTTGAGAAATAATTCCAATCACACAAATAACAACTGCTGCTGTTTATCGAGCGCCTCTGCTGTGTCAGGCAAGGTGCCAAGTAACCCACGTGAATCATTTCGTGGGCTTCTCTTGACAACCCTGGAAGGGAGACGGTATTAACTCACTGATGGGGGGAAACTGAGGCACAGAGAGGCTAAGTAACTTACCTGAGGTCACACAGCCACGAGATAGTAGAACCATAATTGGAAACTGACTTGTCTGGCTTAGAAACTGGGCTCCTGTCTTCTGCACTAAGGGATGGTCCCCCATCTTTCTACCTTCCTGCCTTGAAGAACTCTTCCCTCAATCTTTACCTCCTCCTCCAACCACCTGGCCCTTCCTAGCCCTGCCATGGAATCTGGACCAGACCCAGGCTGGGGCATGACTGCCTCTGAGCCTGTCCTTAGAAAGCCCTCCTCCCTGCCAGGAAGCAGCTCTATGAAAAGGCTGCAGTGAGGGCAAGCCTCATTAATATTCTTTCCTTCTGTCATTCTGGCAGGGACAGCAGATTACAGGAGAGGAGGGGTGTGCCCCTAACAACAAGTGGGGTCTTGTGGCATCATTCATGGGGGTGGGTTTAGCCCGGCAGAGGGGTCAGGCTGCGTGGAGGGGAGAAAGGGTCTCAGGAGGGTCCCCAAAGGGTGAAGGATGACCTAGAATAGGTGGAGGTGTTGGGGTTCAGTGAGTGGGGTTATTGGGTCCCTCTGAGAATGAATTCAGCTGATACTCCTGTTCCGCAGCACATGGCAAGTTTATGAAGGAAAATGAGAAAAGAAAACTAGATTCGCCTGCGCAGACACAGGGGGGCGGCCTGACCGGGCGGGTCTGCGGGGCCTTACACCATCGCGCTTTGATGAAATTACCGTGGGATTTATTGCTTTGGGGTCCTGTTGGGTTCATTTTATATAACGGATAATCCTTTCTGCGCCCACCTCGTATTCCTGGAAACTTTCATCGCGGGTTTAATGGCTGGTTAATCATCCCTCCTACCTCTCATTTAGACCTGTGAGAACTTCCACCCTAAGTTTTCTACTCTAAGCTTCCACCAGAGGGACTGGGCACCTGCCCAGAAGCTCACACCGGGGCCAGCTCCCTGCTGGGGCTGGCTCCTTTGGGCCTCCAGGGCTGGGGCGGGGACGCTCACCCAGCCCAGCCGGCCCTGTGTTGTGTGTTCAAGGAGATGTGTGCCCGGACATGCCGCTCAGCTGCGCACTCCCTCGGGGAGGCTCCGGTGTTCAGGTCAGCCCTGGGTCCCCAGCACACCTCGCTGTGTCTGGCTCTCAACTCCAAGTGCCTGCTGAGTGGATCACGGCTGTATGCATTTAACATTTCTTAAAATTATACGTGTTGTATTTGAAAATAGGCTCCTGGTGTGATTCAAGCACCAGAGAAACCTGTGATGGAGCAAAAGTGAAGTTCTCTCGTTTGCCCCAGCCCCTCCTCACCCCCTCACCAAAGCGGGCACTGAGCAACTGGCCACGTCTCTGCCACGTCGTTTTCCAGAGAAAGCATGAATCTGGGCTCTCCCGGAGATGACCGTCATGTATGGGGGTGTGTGTGTGTGTGTTTGCATATGCCAACCACACACCAGGGGCCTCCCTACCCCCACCTATGTTTGGCACCCACAGGTCTTAAAGAGTCACCTCCTCATTCTCCTTGACCCCTTTTGCTGGGTCACACTGTCCCTCAAACCCCCATTTGCCCCATCACATTCCCCCCTGCTCTGCAGGGGTGCTACAGAAGGGCAGATGCTGTCCCCATTCCCAGCCTAGGGGAAGGGAAGGGGGTGGGAGAATGGAGGGGAAGGAAGGGCTCCAAGGAGGGGTCTCCCTAGGAGGGGACTGGAAATCCAAAGACCCCAGAGTGTCTGTGTTCCTAGCAGATGGCTCTTCCCTGCACTCTCGCCTCCTCCCTCCTCCTCCTCCTCAGCCCTCCCACCTCCCACCCCAACAGGGTCCCAGCCTAGCATCTCCTGCTCTGATCTGGAACCCTGCAAGGAGGTCTCGCCTTGCTCTGAAGGCTTGTCATGTCTGCGTTTAATGAAGTTTAATTATCTTCCAAGATTCAATGAATAATTATAAATCTTTTCAAGATGCAATCACACGGGTTCATGCTTCATTAACGGTGGAAAATCAATTGTAATTCGCGTAATTCCTCTCTTCTGGAGATCAGTCTGTTTGTACACGCACTCCCCCCCGCTCACCCCACTTTGTCTCTCCCAAGAAGTACATTGGATGCCTGGCTTTTTCCTTCAGAATTGATGAGCCATTGAGGGGAGCACTGGGGAGAGGCGAGCAAGGGCCAGGTGGAGGAAGGGAGAGGGGGAGAGGAGAGAAAGATGGTCCCAATGGGGTACAGGCTGTGTGGAGCAGGGGTAGGTGAGAGACAGGAGGGAGTGGGGGAAGAGCTGAGATTGGGGATGGGAGGGAGGGCTGGGAGTGGGGAGAGGAGAAGGGGAAAGTGCAGGGTGGTAAGAGGAGGGAGGGGAGAGAGGAATCTCTTCAAGGCCACAGAGAGCAGAGTATTTCTTAACAATTTTAGGGGGGCCACAGGTCCCTTTGAAAATACGATGAAAGCTGTGGATATGCCCTGAAAAATGCACCAGAATATCTTGCTGACAATTCAGGGTGTTAGACCCAAGGCCACTCTGGCTTGGGTCCCAGATTACTCAGAAAAGACAAGAAAGGCTGCTCCCTCAGGACTTGGGACCTTCCCTTGTCCCCCCACATTTGTCTTTAGAAATCCAGAGGCTCTGCTGGGAGCCGGGCACCGGCTGAAGCTCCAAGAGGAGCTCTGACCTGGACTATCCCAGGCTTGAGAGCCTGACGTGGACAGCTCTGCTGGAGTTTCGTCCTGAGTCCTCTGTGGACAGCAAGGGCATTGACCGGCACAGCCTCCCAGCAGCCAAGACTTATATCTTGCTCTTGAAGGTGGAAGTTGCCTGCATTTATACGGCAGAGAGGGGTGAGGTCCTCTCAGGGTCTTTGGGGGCCAAAAGGACATAGGAGAGCCCTCACCCAATCAGCAAATGGGGGCTTTTGTGCAGTGGTCTGGGCTCTTCAAAGTGGACAGGGGTGAGGACCCCACTCCCCCCACCCCCCCCCCACCATGGCAGGCCTACTTTCCCTCGAAGCAGTGCTTCCTGGTAGAACCTTCTGGAATGATGCACAGTTCTGGGGATGATGATGGAAGTTACTCCATTCAGTGCAGTAGCCACCACCCAAATGTGGTTCAGACTTAAATGAATTAACATGGGAGAGAATGAACAATTCAGTTCATTAGTGGCATTAGCCATATTCCAGGTGCTCAGCCAGCACGCAGGGCAGGTGGCTGGCGAGTTGGAGATAGATGTAGCTATGGATATGACACAGATACAGATCATTTCCATCACCACCACCAGTTGACAGTCCAGGACGCTCCCATGTTCTAGCACCTCATCAAACACTACAGGCTGTCCCTGTGTCCGACCTCTGATTTGGCTCCCTGTAAGTTTCCTAGAGTTACTGTAACAAATGACCACACACTTAGTGGCTTCAAACCACACACATTTCTTATATTTCAGGAGGCCAGAAGTCCAATGTGGATCTCAACTGGGCTAAAATTGAGGTGTTGTTAGGGTGATAGATCTCTCTGGAGGGGCTGGGCTGGAGGGAAAGTCTGTTTTCCTGCCTTTTCCAGCTTCTCAAGGCTGCCTGCCCTCCTTAGCTTGTGGCCCCTTCTTCCATCTTCCATCTCTGAAGCCAGCCAGATGACTCTCTCTTGGCAGAGCTGGGAAGGTTCTTCCCTTTTAAGTGCGCATGTGATCACATTGGGCTACCCACACCATCCAGGGTAACCTCCCCATCGAGGTCCTTAAGTTAATCTAAAGATGCTTTTCCCACATACGGCAATACAGTCACAGTTCCCAAGGAGTAGGACCTGAACATCTATTGGCAGCCTCATTCTATCTCAGGCCCCAAACTTCTTTTCCAGATGGGTACCCTGAGAGAGAAGAGGGGATTTCTCCAAGTTGACACAGGCTATAAGGGTACTGGGGATTTCTCCCAAATCCCCTTTCTGAGCTTGCACTCCCAGGTGCTGGGATTATAAGCTGCTACCAGCGTATGGCTGTGCCCCTGGGAGTCATTGTCATTGGCCACAGGAACTGCTTTGATCAGTTACTCATTCCCCCACCCCAGCCCCTCTCAGTGACTTCTGGATGTGGAGATACAGAAGTCCATGCCCCTGCTCCACTTGGGACTACTCCAGGTCCAGAAGCCCCCACAGTGTCATTCAGGTCTCAGCGGCTACTGCATCGTGGGTCAGTATCCCCCTCTCTCCAGCCCTGCCGTCCTCACTGGCCTGCAAGTTCGTCTCCCAAGAGACCCCCCCAGTCACTGTCTGCAGCGGTTCATGGAACCACCAGCTCCTTGCTTGGCCCATCAAGGGCTTGGCCCATCTACCCTTTAAGATCTGGCCCCTGCTGACCCCTTTGCCTCTGGCCAAGTCCTCTTTACTCTTTAGATTCAGCCCAAATGTCACCTCTTCCTGGAAGCCTTCTCAGATCTCCTCTCCATGGATCTCCAAAAGGGTCTCCTTCTCTGAGGTCCCATGCTCTGCACCCACCACCTTTGTAGTTCCCCCCACATCTCCCTGCAGGGGACGTGAGACTGGGTGCTCTGTCTCATATCTGTCCATGGCTTCAGCACAGCAGCTTGCCCAGAGGAATGTTTGTTACTGTGTCCTCAGCTGGCCCTGTGAGGCGTGTTCTTTCATTCCCCTTTACAGAGGAGCGAGCCTGAGAAGGGAAACCTGTACAATGGGCCCATCCTGGAGACGGACTTTCCCAAGCAAAGACATCCCAGCAGCTCCCGAAACTCCAAGAGCCCAGGAATAGGGGTAGAGCTGCCGACAGCTGCTTGGATGTCTGAGTTAGAGGAACAGGAGCTGCGACTCCCGCCTGATGATGACTCCTCTGCCACACACACGTTTCTGGTAATCGGCACATCATCAGCCTGTGTGTAGTTGTCTTAACTCCATATGAAATGCAAATGGAATTGGCCTCCTTGGGCCTGGTGGGCAAGGCCCTGCTGGGCGCCCCTTCCCAGGGGTGGACAGGCCTCCTCCCCCAGCCTGCAGAGACGCCAGCCTGAAGGGCTGCCCAGTGCCCTGGAGGGAGGCTGGACTCGGTTGTTGGGAGAAGTGAAATAACTCATCCACGCAAACACGTGGTTGGAGGCAGGGTGCAGACTCCAAGATGGGGATTTGTAGGGTGAGGGTGTGATGAGGATAAGGACTCTGATTTGCTGGTGGGCAGAGGTGAGGCTGTAGTCCTCTTGTGGCCGAGGAGCCTTTCCCTCTGCGAGGCTCACTGAGACCTCCCCCATCCCCTATGGCTCATGGGGAAGCACCGAGGGACCATGGGATTTGTGATTGCCCTCTGGTGATGCTTTGAGAGGTTAAATGTCAGAAATCCCCAGAGGTTCCTTGACAAGGGCTAGGTCTCTGGGGCAGAGCCCATGACTCTGACTGACTAGGTAGGTAGTCAACTAGGAAAAATGCAATCAAGTCTATATGTTTAGTTGTTTGCGAAGAACAAAACCAAAGGAGGCACATGATCTTTCCTTTCTACCTGGCCAAAGTCTTCCTTGTTCTTTAGATTCACCTGAGGGGTTGCTTCCTACAGGAAGACCTCCTTGATTGCCCAAGCTCATCTTGGGTTTTTCATTGGTTTCCCCAAACTAGCACTAACTGCTTGCCACCCTCACAGGCAGTTCAGTTGCAAATACTCTCAAGCAACGTGTCATTAAAAATCATTGAAACCTCAGCCCGTGTGAGTAATTTCCTTTTTTAAAAAAAAGCTAAAACAGTAGATTTAATGTCATCTCTCTAATAAGGTCTCTGTCACTCATCCCACGGGCAGGAGCATCATATCGGGAGCAGCATGGCCCTTGAGAGCCGGCTCCTCTCTGCGGCAGCGCGAGGGTCATAAACGGTCAAGGCAATTGTGAGTGATCACGGGCCGTGTGCACTGCGATTTTATAGCTACATCCATTTCCTTTTACATGCTGGATTTTATTAAACTCTGGATGGGCTCAGATGGGGGAATTATTGAGCTGCTTCTAATGAGGATAGCAAACCCCCAGGGGCATTCCCCCACGTCCCAGACACCACATTCTGAACTCTGCGTACACAATTATCTTCTTAATCCTCCCACAAGCTGAACGCGTAAGTTATGTTTTCCTTCTCATTTTGAAGAGGAAAACTGAAGCTCAGAGAAGTCCAGAATGTGCTTAAGGTCACACAGCGGCTGGGTGGTGGAGCAAGGATTTGAACTCAGGCATGTGGGTTCAGAGCTGCATTCCCCTTTCCTCTCTGATCACATCTCCCCTACATCCCCCTCATTTACATGCACCACACCCACTTCCTTGCTATTCTTCAAACCCAGGCACCTCCTGCCCCAGGGCCTTTGCACTTGCTGCTCCCGCTGCTTGCTGTTGTCTTTCCAGAAGACCACAAGGTTCCTTCCCTCCCTTTCTTCAGTTTTGTGCTGTGTCCTTCTTGCAGGGTGCACGTTGAGGCCCCTTCTATCCATCCACCCATCCACTGCTTGGGTGGAGGAAGGTGCCATGCTGGGCTCTAGGGAATATCAGAAGACAGGCCGAGGGGGCCAAACCCAGTGCCCCAGGACAGGGGTCCCCTAACCCCTGCCGGGAAAAGTTGCCAGATCCAACTGGCGCTGGTCCCACCCTCCCCCACGGCTGGCACCGTGCTCCAGCCTTCTCCCTTCCTTCTGCATCTTCTATTTCCCCTCTCTGTCGGGTCATCCCCAACACGATAAAGCATGCTTTTCTTTCTTCCGTCTTCGAAAAGAATCTGCTCTCAGCCATGCTTTTCTCTTCCTTGCCACGCTATTTCTTTCCCATTATAGCAAAGCCCCGTGAAAGAGTCATCTTGCTGCCTCCAATTCCTTTCCTCCCTGTGCCTCTTGAACTCACCCAGTCTGGCTCTCATCCCCATCGAGACTGTTCTTGCGGAGCTCACCAGTGACCTGTTCGTGCTAGTTCAACGGCCAGTTCTCGCCTCTTTCCACTGTCCTGCCCGCTGCCTCTGACCTAGTCATTCCCTCCTTTTTTGGCTCCCAGAACCCCCTGTCTTCTGGCTCTCCGCCTGTGGATCTCTTGTTGCTCCCTCTTGGCCTCCTTTGCTCCCCAGCAACCTGGTCTCTAAGCACGTGAGCCCAGGGAGCAGTCCCGACTTCTTCTCTCCACGGCCACACGCTCCCTCCAGGTTCCCATCCAAGCTCTTCGCTGCAGGCACCACATAAATGCGATGACCCCAGTGTCTATTTAGTCCCTGAACTCCAGATTCCCACGTCCAGCTGTTCACACACCCGATACACTTGCAGGACCAAGAGACCTCTCTCAAGGCAACACATGCAAAGCTGAGCTTCTGCTCTTTCCCCCAAACCTACCCCAGTCCCCTCATCTCCGTCCCAGGCCAACAGTGTGGGAGCCATGCTTGGCCCGTCTCTTCTCCTCGCCCTCCACGCCCAGTTCATCAGCAGACCTGTTCTGCTCTGAAACCCAGGGCCCCTCACTTGCTAGTTCCAGGGTTACCACCCGCCATCTTTCCCCTGGTTTATGGCAGTAATTCCTTTGTGCTTCAGCCCTCGTCTGCCATGCACTGTATTTCCTGCCCAACGGCCAGAAGGATCCTGTTAAAACATAGATCGTGTGGTTTCTCAAGTGGACCTCAAGAAGACCCTCAAGTGGCTTCTCATCTGACCATGACCTGTGTACTTTACATGCTCCAGGTCCCCCTTTCCTCTCTGACCACATCTCCCTCCACCTCCCCCTCGTTTGTACCACACCTGCTTCCTTGCTCTTCTTCAAACAAACCAGGCAAGCTCCTGCCCCAGGGCCTTTGCACTTGCTGCTTCTCTCTATTGTCTCTCCAGAGGTCCACAAGGCTCCTTCTCTCCTTTCCTTTAGTTTTGTGATGTGTCCCTCTTCGGGGACCTTCTTGTAAAGTTCCCCCCCACCCCACTGCGCCCATCCCCCTTCCCTGGATCCTGTTTCTGTTCCTGTAGCGCTCACTATGAATACAGCGCACATTCTGTTTGCTGGTGAGTAGGTTTTTTCCTTCCCACCAGAGTGTCAACTCAGAACAGCAGGGTCTTTGTGCTTCTTGCCCCTGTTGTACCCGGGTCTCGGGCACTCGTGCTCTGTCCTCATTGTTCAGTGAGCTGGTGAATGAGGCCCCTTTTCTGTCCAGCATCAATTGACAACATCCATGTCTCCGGGGGGACAAAGGGGTACTGCAGAGTAGCCCGAGACAGCAAGTGGGCCAAAGTGAATTTATATCTTTTCTTTCTTTCTTTCTTTCTTTTTTAAAGATTTATTTATTTATGCATACAAGCCGGGGTGTAGGCCAGAGGTGTGGGGCGGCGAGAGGGTTCACCAGAGACAGAGTGGGGAGCAGAACAGGCAGATCGACAGAAATACACTGCTGAGGGGAGCAGCGGGCGAGGCAGGAGAGGTCTGCTGCGCCCTGTGGGAATCTCCCTGGCCGGGGATCGAACTTGTGTTGCAGGGGCTCTGGATAGCTTCATAGTGCTGAGACTTAACCTGTTGTGCCACCAGGGAGGCCGAATTTATATTTTCTTATGCCACTAGAAGTAGTTTACTATCTATTTACAATCTTTATTAGTTCACTGCACATATCTAGTTAAAAGCATGCCACTAAAAGATGGTATGTGGATTTAAAAATGTGAATATTTCAGCATGTTTCAGGGAATCGTTACTCAGGCTCTTTCCCCAGGACACCCCCTTGGGGCTGATGAGTGGCTGGAACCCTGTTTCCAGGTCTTTGGAACACAGACTCGGGGGTCTGGGTTTGGCAGCTTTTTGAGTGCTTGTGTGTTGCTGTGGATGGAAATTTCAGCCCAACTTACAGGTGCCAGCTCACTTCAGAATAAGAAAAGCATCTTATTTCACCCACCTGCATCTCAGCCTCACCACGATGCAGCCAGGGGCCTGTGAGCGGGCTGACCGATGTCCCGGCGTGCCTGGAAACTTCGGCCCCAGGAAACCACCCAACTTGGTCCCCTTTTTGTCAGGGCTTGTTCACACCCCCAGGATGCACTGGGGCCGGTCACCTTCCTGCTTTTAAGCCCTGGACCTGCCGAGGGCGCCAAGCTGGCTTTGGTTGGGACTAATGTGTTTTCCTTGACAGGACTGTGTGGTCCCAGCTCAGCAGTTGGGAAGGGTCTTCAAGGTAACTCTAGAGCCAGGCCTTCTTAGGGTTTCTGTGTGGCTTCAACCATAGCCTCCCCTCTCCCCCGCCACTTCCCCACCTCACCAGTGGGCTTTAGAGCAGAGCACTCACTGCCCTGGACTCCCCACCAGGGGTAAGCAAGGCCGCTGCTGTGTGGCCGACTCTGAACATTGATGACCTCTAGTCCTGCAACGACTCATCTCCTTTTCAGAGTAGGGGAAACTGAGGCTCTAGGCTGGGAGAAATGCCCTGCTTGGGCCTAGGCCCTGGTTCCAGTACCCTCCGTGCCAGGAGCCTCTGACCGGAATGCATGTTCATGCTCCCCCTCTTGCTGCGGCGGCCCCCCCACCCGGGGCTGGTGGAGATTTACCCCCCAGAGGGGAACTGAAGGATGGTTGTTCCAAGCCTGCGGCCCCCATGCCTGGCACCTTGCCTCCAAGCCTGACCTCAGGCAGACCCTTTGCCTTTGTGACCCAGTTCCCGAGGCCCCAACCTGCAGAGACCCAAGTTGGGGACAGGGTTAAATCAATGTGCTCCTTGTGCTTGAGCATCCGGGCCCCTGGCCCCAGCGTTCCACCGGCTACAACAGAGTTCCATCCATTAGCGCACTTAGCTGACCTGGCTTTTAAGTCCTCTCTGAGAAACACTTTGTGCTCACAGTGAATTGGCTCCCTCCTGCTTGGAGGGGGCCAAGGATGGAGACTCTGGACCAGCAGCCTGGCGGGGGGCCGGGGGAGGTGGGTGGATTGGGAACACAGGTGTGCAGCCTCGCCGTATGCGGGGGGCCGTTTCTCCATCCCCTCTGGCACACACGCCAGAGGATGCAGCTTTGGACGAAGCGTGAGTCCCCCTCCCCCATCCACCCCACGCAGGAAGCTGAGCTTTGTGAGCTGGGAGGGGCATTAAGGGGACATGAAGAGCCTCCCCCCCACCCATCCTGTTTTCCTGACTCTCCTGAGATTCAAGCTCTTGCTGTTTTTCAAATCCCAGCTCCCAAGTGTCCTCCTCGGGAAGCCCTCCCTGACTGCCCCGGTTCACACCACTCCTTTCTGGTGTCTCTACTTGAAGGAGAGAGATGGGTTGGGGCGGGGACAAGGTTCTGGGGAGTGGGGACAAGGTCTTTAGCCCCAGAAGCAACAGCTCTAGGTCTCTGATTTCAACAGTTTAGAGCATCAAAGAATGTCTTTGACGAAAGGAAAAACTGAAGGTCAGAGAGGGGTAATAATCTGCCCAAGGTCACACAGCATGTTGGTGACAGAACCAGGATAAATATGCTTCTCTCTAGTGTCCCTTCTCCTCAGTGAATAATTCCCAACACTCCTTGTGGCTCTTGTGTGCCCATCTAGCCTGTTAACACCTCTTCGAGAAAGAAGCTAGAGCAACCCCATCTTACATGGCCGCCGTCTGTGGTCCCCGAGGGTGACTGTTCCGCCCTGGGGAAGAGCCAGGCCCCCTCTGTTTCCTCGTGTATTCCCTGGGTGTGTGACTCACCCACAACTGTATGGATCTGAATAGAACAAAGTTGTTCCGACCGACACCTGGCGTCACTGGTGTCACACAGGAAAGGTCACACTTAAAAAGCAGAAGTAAGGAGATCCCCATGGGGGTGTCTTTGTGGCTTCTGTGTCGGACCCGAGTCCAGCCCACGGGTCCCGAGCTGAGGACCCTGCCTGGAAGCTGCCTCAATGAACTTGAAGTGTGGGGCCTCCCTGGTGGCGCAGGGGTTAAGTCCCAGCACTGTGAAGCTATCAGCATCCACTGCAGCACGAGTTCAGCCCCAGCCAGGGAGCTTCCCACAGGGCACAGCAGACCTCTCCTGTCTCTCTGCTGCTCCCCTCAGCAGTGGATTTCAGTGGCTCTGCCTGTTCTGCCCCCCACTCTGTCTCCGGTGAATCCTCTCACACACCCCCCACATCTGGCCTGCACCCCAGCTTGTATGCATAAATAAATAAATCTTAAAAAAAAACAAACTTGAAGTGTGATGAGTGTGTGCCTGCTCCGTCCTTTGGACTCAAATCGCCCTCTCAATTTGGGGATATCGTTCGTTTCTGCAGCCACACAATTACTCTTCCCTCCCCGCTTACAAATGCACTGAGCCCTCGGAAGCCCTCAGAATTGGCTCTAAGGTCCTTCGAATCAGGCTGGAGTCTCCCTGCCCGCCTGGCTGACATGCTTGCCCTTACCCCCCAAGGATCAGCTGACGCCAAGTTCTCTGGGGGCCCGGACAGGAGTCAGGGGCTATGACACCCCCACCCCGCCCCAAAACTGCTTTTCAGAAGGAAAGACTATCGTCTGATCAGACTCTCAAAAGGGTCTAAATCCCCCCCCCCAAACTTGGACTCACTGTGCTCTGGGGCGCTAGTTGATGGTCACTGATGAGAACGGGGTGCAGGCGAGCTTAGTGGGGTAAGCGGGTGTGTGGTGCATGTATGTGCAGGCGTGCGTGTGCGTGTGTAAGCATGAACTGGGGAGGCAGTGGGTGCGGCCGGTGCCCAGTCTCCCCATTCTCCTGCTCCACGCCCGGCCTCCCGCCGACACGCTCTCCCACGCCAGCGGCTGTGGCCGGCACGGCCCGGCGGGCACACACGTGGGCGCCCACATCCAGCAGGCTGGACTCTCTGCCCGCTCTCCACCCGCTTCCACGCCATGTTCCATTTCTCTCCTGCCCATCAGCCCAGCCTCCCTAGGGCCCGATCGCCACGGTTGTTTCATGGAAGGTGTCAGCTCCCCACTCCACTCTCTGGCCTGATGTAGTTATTAGGAACAGCTACAAGGAGAGACAAAACCCCTGGCGAGGGGGCGGGGGCCGGGGTCCCCGAGGCAGCTGCTGAGAACGTGTAATCCCTCATTCCTGGTGTCACCATGACAAACTCTCGGCTCCTGCCATCGCCTCCTATTTAGAACTGCATAACGATGAGGGTGCGTATTTGGAAACAATTAAAAATAAGCTGCCAGCATGTGGCTAATTTCTCTCCGGCCGTGATGACAATATTAATCCTGGAGAAGGGGAGAAGGTGAGGAGGGGGGTTCACGGAAGTCGCCCAGTCCCAGGTGGCTCCTGGCGTGGCTGCTGGTCTCTATCTGAGGGCCCCTGGCACCTCGTGGCCTGGGCCTGGGCCTGGCGGAGGTGGAGATGGTTTGGGCCGGCAGCCCAGGACCCCGGAGGTCAGTGCACGGACGGGGCTGGACTGGAGGACCCGCCTCTCCTAGCTGGGCCGCGGCCCAGCGCCCTCTCGGGTCCTGAGTGCTTGGAGCAGAGGCTGCGCCCACAGCGGCTCCCCTGCTTCCGGGCGGGGTCCTGCCGCTCCATGCCCGCCTCACACTTGCCCACCTCAGGGTGCCCCTGCCTCCCAACTGGCGCCCTCATTCCCTCTGTGTCTTTGTGGAGGTGTCACCCTTTCAGGGGGACCCCCGGGGCCACCCCACTTGAGCTCTATTGTGTACTTATTGCCTGGAACAGTGGCGTTTGCTTATTTGTTTATTTTCTGTCTACGCCCCCTCCCCCCACAAGAGAATGAAACTCTACGAGGGCAGGGACTTTGTTTTATTTACTGATAAATCCTCACGTCCAAAATAACACCTCCCAGCGGGTGCTCTGCTGGGCTGGGGGCCTCATGGGGCAGAGTGAGCGGAGCCCTGAACCCTGGGGGCTCCCATCTGGCCTGGGGGAGTGCCCCCCACACGCACAGGAAGGAGAGCACTCACCTGGCCCAGGGCAAAGATGGCTTTCTCGGCAGAGCCTCCGGCAGCCCCTCTGAGGGAGGTTCAGAGGCTAGCACCTCTAGGGAGGTCCTAGCAGGCCAGGAGCGGCTCCTGATCTTGCTCCCCACGAAGCACCTCCTCGGCGCTCAGTGATTTGCTGAATGAATGAGTGAATGACAGCACAATGGGCCAATCAAGTGGAGGGTTGGTAGTGGCCCGGGACCAAATCTGGGCTGGACAGCAGTGCGTCCTGGTGGGGGGTCCTGGGGCCCCTGGCAAGTGCTCTGTCCTAGGTGTAGGCTGGGGTGTGGGGTGCCCACAGGGGCTATGTCCATGTGCCTCAGCAGCAGCCCCTCAAACCCGCCAGTATAAACCAGCATTGCCCCATTGGGGGTGGGGCTGGCCACTGACCAGGCCAGACCCTCAGGTTTTACTGACCCTTGGACCAGTCACCTGGGTCACTGGGCCGTGCCCTCTGCATTGGCCAGCGGGCATCACCTGGCCCTGCCAGGAGGGTTGTCTCGACTTAGGGACTCGCGTGCAGAGGCCGACGCTCTTTGAAGGCTGCCGAGCCAGGAGCAGCAGGCGAAGGGCATGTCACTCGTGGAGAGCCCAGACTCTACCAGGAACCCCAAATCACTGCGTCATCTGTCACCCCTCTGCCACCTGCAGTTCTAGCCTGGCCCTGCTGTGGGCTGCCGACGCCCTCCGCTCCCCAGGGCTCCTCTCCGGCAGCTCAGGAAAGCAGGCCTTGAAGTCCAGCCTCCTGTGGAGCGGCGAGCAGACGGCTGGGACCTCCGATGGTGCCCCCGCAGATGCCCATGGGGGGGTCTCCTCCACCCACTCAGCCACCTCCAGCCCAGGGCCCTGGAGACTGAGGCCAGTCCATTCTTTTGAAGCTCCTGGGCCCAGAGGTCCAGAGCCAGACCAGGCTGGACATGGGGTCCTGGCAAAGCTTTTCACAGACCCCTCTGGCTCAGTCTGGCTCACAAACAAGGTGCTGCACCCCACCTGGCTCTCCCAGCGAGTGGGCTCCGGGCACTGGCATCGAATGGGCTTCCCTACCACCTGGCCTGTCTGACCTGCCCAAAGGCGGGTCTGACTCTGTCTCCACCGCCAGGATGTAAAGGCCAACTGCTTGCCTGGCAGACTCATCAAAGGCTGCCATTGTCGGGAGAAATTTGCCAGTGGAGTGAAATAAAGAGCCTTGAAGGTATAAAGAGTGGGAGCTGCGGTAAGAAGCTGTTTTAGCTAGACTTTTCATGCCCTGGATTGGAATGAGGGCACAAGGGTTTTTTTTTTCTTTTTTGTCATCTGAGCCAAAGTCTTTACACCCCAAGAAGGTCAGTTTGGGTACAAGAGAACTCAATGGTGGGGAGCAGGTGTGGGCTGGGGTCCCTGGCTGCCCGAGGTCCCTCTGTGTTCTTGGGCTGCCTCTGAAAGCCCCTGCAGGTCATTCTACAGCACAGGGGCTGCTGCCCCACCTGCCTGGCCTACGTCTACCCCATCCACCGAGGCCCAGAACCAGGGGGCCAGGCCAGGCAGGCCCAGGGAGCCCCGCCTTCTACCCAGCAGGGCACAAGAGAGATATATGTCTTCTTGGCCGTGCCCTGTAGTTTTCACTCTTCCCCGCCCCACAAGCCCCTCTCTGTTCATTTATTTGGTTTACAGGACATGTTCATGGCAGGCTCTAGAGAAAACAGAGCAGCCCATAAATCCTCTGGTCCTTTCTCTGGACACACTTGCGGACATGGTTCCTGCCTTGCATGTCTCTTTACCAGCGACTTTCCCCGCCACCCAATGGCATGTGACGAACGTGTTCTACAAGCCTCTTAGCTCAGAGCCAGCTGGCCCAGGGCCCCCTTGCTACGTCACTGCGCTTTCCTGCTTCCCAGTGGAGGATATTCTATGTGACAAGTGACGATGAGCCACCAACAAGCATCCCTGACCTCTTCCTTTAGGATCCAAACAGATCGTCACGCCCTGGAAAATGGTCTTGTGCAGACGGGCAGGACGCGTTGCCTGTTGAGCCTGCACAGGATCTGGGAATGCGCGTGCCTGGCGATCACCTGGAAGCCCCTCAGTGCGTGGAGCTGCCTTGGGCGGGAGGGACCAGTGGGCATGGCCCAGCGGGGTGTGCTGGGCTCGGGGGTGGGTGGGTTTGAATCTGCAGCATGTCCCCCGTGTAGACTGAGCATCTTGAAATGTAATTTGTGAGCTGCTGCATTTGCCTCCCAAACCCCTCTCCTCCTAGCTCTAGCCCCTTCGTAGGTGAATGACTTCCCCATCCTGTAAATGAGCCTGGGCAGGGAACCCCTGCAAACCCACCCACTTAGACATCAGCATAGATGACGTCTGCATAGATGACGTTGGCTGGCGGAACCCCTGCAAACCCACCCACTTAGACGTCTGCATAGATGACGTCTGCATAGATGACATTGGCTGGCGGTTTCCCCAACTCACTGCCCTCTCTCCCGCCTCAGGGCCTTGCACTGGCTGCCTTGTGGAGAGAATGTTCTCCCTCCAGACTTTGGCAGGATGAATTCCTTCCCATTTGCAGAGAAAATGGGGTTAAATCAGGCTTTATCCCCCCTCCCGCTGCTAGCCTGTATGGGCGGCCCCTGTGCTCTCGCATCTCCCCCTGGTGCCCGCGCAGACGCCCAAGCGTGAGTGTGGGGCATGCACGCCTTTGATTATGGACACCTGGGCCCAGAGAGCCTGGGCATACATGTATGCAAATGCAGACACCTGGGCCTAGGAGGGAGGGATAAAAGGACTGCGGCCTCGGTCTGTCTCCTGAGTCAGCATTAAAGACCTGTAAAATCTACCAGGGGCACCGAAACTATTTTGGCCTGCAAGAATCAACAATAAACCTACCCGGCCTGGGATGGCTGTACACCACCATCACTCAGGTTTCTCCTTACTTGTCACCTCCTCAAACATTTGACTTGTCCATGTGAAGTAAGGTAACTCTGCTGTGCCTCTCTACTGCCATCCTTTGCACCACCTTTCACCACCTGAGTGGACTTGTTTTTTGATTTGTTTGCATCTGTACTGTCCATCTTTCTACTGCAAGAGCTGTATCCTGAGCAGGGCCTGGGTGGAGCAGGTGCTCATTAAATGCCTGTTGACTGAACCAACTATCAGCGTTGGGATTCTCACTATCCAATGAGGCAACCCATTGCCTCGGGGAAAACTTGTGCTTGTTCAAAATGACCAAAGAAGGCAGGGAGAGGTTTCCCCTCATGTGTGATTGGTCGAGACTGACTGGAGCACTGGGTTGAGAAAGGGTTTGAGGTTGCAATTGACTCTGCAGGAGAGAGGACTGTGGTTGATTAGTAATGTCTGTCATGGGCAGAGACAGAATAATTGTATGTGTGCTGCATAGCTATCACACCTGAATTAGACCAGAAGCCCCTTTGAAAGAAGGTAGGACTTTCTTATTCTCCCCTGCAACCCCCCCTAACACCAGGCATAGCCTAGGTGCTTGGTCACCACTGATGTTGGCTGGGACTGGCCAGCTGGGAATTGTTCAGCTTTGAGGTCTAGGCTTCTGAAGAGATAGGAGAAAACATCTAAGCCCATGGCCTTCAACTTTTTTTTAAACCTGCAGTGTACTCTTTTCAAAGGACATCTTACATAAAGCCAGGCATATATTAACAGACAGAAGCAAGGCTGTGCTGTTTGAAGCTGGGTTTGGGGCCCAGAGCCCCATCTGCCTGCAACCCCACCACCAGAGGTAGCTCTGAGAGACATTCAAGTAACCTACTGGCTCCCCAGAACCTAGTCTGAGAACCCTGGACGAGGAAACCAAGGCCCAGAGAAGGAGAGTGACTTACCCAAAGTCACACAGCAACTAGAACTAAATGGAGTACCAGTCCCAGTCTCCATGTTTAGTGCTTTTTGGTCACATCACCAAGGTCTCCTGTAGGGCAGGTATCTCAGCTCTGGGCTGGGCCTCGAGCCTGGGGTAGGGTATGACCTGCCTCCTTGGGCTCTGTGGACACCTGAGCAGCCCTGCCAGCCCAGACCCTGAGAGAGGAGCACTTGCCCCTCCTGTCACGGGCACCGGGCAGCAGCCTTCTGCTTTGTTTATCTTACTCTCAGAACCCCGGGGTGTGGCGTCAGAAAACAGCTCCTGCTCCCTGGCTGTGCTTTATTAATTAAAGCATTTCCCCTCTTTGGTAGCAGCTGCTCGAAAGAGCTCAGCAAATGTTTAATTCATCGTTCAGAGTTGGTCCCCCCCAACTCCCCCCAATACCTTCTTCCTTCAAAGTGCTTTCCTGGGAAACCCTCCTGGCACGAGAACGATTTCCCTGCCTCTCTGCGGAACAGCACTAAGCTGCCTTTCCCGCCGCCCTCCTCTGCTGGCCGCAGGTGATTTGCTATTCAGCTCGGGACATCTATAAGGAACGAGCAAGGCTGGGTGCAAGCCCAGGTTCTCCTCCTTGAGATAGTTTAAAGGCTGCGATTTGTTGAATTACTACATGAGTATTTAATGATCATCTTCCTTGGCCATTTAGAGGCAAAAAATGAGGGTATTGATTGCCCAGTGATGCTGATTAGCCACTGTGGCTCCCCAAAGGGAGGGGTGCTGCTGGCGTGAGGCTGTCTCGAGGAGGGGACCTCCGGAAGCAGCCCCTGGGGAGCCCCCTGTCCTCTTTGGTGGAAGAGAAGGGCCTTGGGACCCGGTCATGCTGTGGGTCACTCCAACAGGGTCACAAAGGACCAGCGAAGGGGGGCTGCTGACGATGTAGGTGTGAGGCCTGCCCACCAGTGCTCCCCAGTCCCCAAAGATGGCTTGTCTGCTCAGCTGCACTGGCACCTCCGTCTGCACCCAGCTTCCCGAGCTCTGGGGAGATCTACTTTGAACTTGGTGCTTGGCTATGTAGGAACCGTCTCGGGACTGGGAGAAATGAACCCCTTCTCCTTCTGCCTATTGGCTTGAGGAAGGGGAGCCGTGTGGGGCCTTCTCCTTCTTTGTCCCCTCCTCGAGCCCCCAAGTTGTTATGCTTTACGGTGTGCCCCAAGGTTACAGCGACTCCTCTCTCTCCCACCCGAGAAGCCCAGCAGAACTCGCAGATGTGACAATGCCAACTGGATTCCTGGCAAAAAGCAAAGACTGTGCCAATGTGGGGACTTCAGAGTATAGGAAGCAAGTGACCCAGGGGACCTCTCAACAAGGACAGGCGCCAGGATGAGGGTGCGCTGACGTGGGGGGCGGGGGCTGCCCACAGCTCCAGGCCCTCCACACAGGCTCCTCTGTACACGAATGGACCCACTGGCTGACTAATCACCCCACAGACTGCCCTGCTGGGGGGCCTGGGCACCCTCAAAAGACTGGGAAATATTTATCACATACCTTAGAAATGCTAATAAGAGCAGCCCCCATCCCAGAGCTCCTGGCAGGTGCAGGTGCTGTGTGAAGGGGCCAGAGGCCTTAGCTCACGAGTTCTCGCCCAGCTCTAGGAGAGGGACCATTTCAGGGATGAGTAAGCTAAGGCTGGCTGACACTAGAACCGCTCAGGATTGCCCAGTGTTTGGTGCGAAGTCTGGATCTGCAGCCAGGTCTGGCTGACCCCAGGGGGTGGGGCTAGCAGGGCCCACTTCTGTCTACCTGGCCGGGCAGTTCAGCTCACTCAAAGGGGGCGGGGCCCAGGTGTCTCTCCTGGGCCGCGCTGGGTGGTGGAAGAGCCCAGCTGGGAGTCAGATCACAGGACAGCCGTGGAAGCCTGGGGAAGATGGGAACTTCCTCTGCCTCAGTTTCCTTGTGTGCAAAGTGAAGCTGCTGCAGTGCTCAACTCCTCAGGTTACTGTGCAGAGTCCTTCACTCGGATCATAAATATTCATGGAGCACTTAGCGTGATCCTTGCCTTGGAGGGAGACAGACAATGCACAGACTGAGTTGGTGATTTAGTATGTGTTAAAAGGGCAAGAAAAAGAAGAGAAAGGTTGGAGGCCCAGGTGTGTGTGTGTGTGTGTATGTGAGTGTGCGTGCGTGTGCATGATGTGGTTGCTGGTTAAAGGATGAAATGGGAGACAGGGTTAGGGGAGGCAGCCCAGGAAGGAGAGACCCAGCAAAGCGGACCGAGCCAGCCTGGGGTGGGGAGGGTGGAGCGTGAGTGAGGGAAGTCACAGGAGATGAGGCCAAACCAGGGGGCCCACGAGGTCTTGGCACTGACCTTGGCTTCACTCTGAGTGGGACCTGGCCGGTGAGAAGCCAGGCAAAGTGCCAAGAGCTGTGTTAACTATTAGTGATTCCTCCCTGATGGCGCAAGGGGTTCAGTCTCAGCACTGTGAAGCTATCGGCAGCCACTGCAGCAGGAGTTCGAGCCCCGGCCAGGGAGCTTCCCACATGGCGCAGCAGACCTCTCCTGTCTCCCCGCTGCTCCCCTCGGCAGTGTACTTCAGTAGATCTGCCTGTTCTGCTCCCCGCTCTGTCTCTGCTGAATCTTCTCACCCCCCTGTACCTCTGGCCTACACCCCAGCTCTTGTCTGCATAAATAAATCTTTACAAAATATTAGTGATTCTTTGTTAGTCCTTTAAAAGAATTATCCTTTTTTGTAATGGGGCCTAGTGGGGTCCTAGAGCAGACTGGGAGAGAAGTTCCCTTCTTGTTCCTGGAAATAACCTAATTCGATGCCTGCTCCACTGCAAGGGGCCTCTTTTCCTTAGCTTGCCTGGAGACCAACCAGCTTCTTCTCCTGCTTCCTTCTGAGAACAGGTGGATTTAGCAAAGTGAGGGCTCCCTGCCTTGAGCGGTCCTTGGGTAGAGGGGCAGTGAGGAGGAGGAAAGGAGAAAGGACAGGGAGAGGAGAAGGGGAAAGAGAGAGGCAAGGGGGGAAGGAGGAGGAAGAGAAGACAGTAGTGGGAGGAGGGGAGAGAGAGGAGGGGGCGTGGAAGGGGAGGGGCAGGGCACCAGGGCAGGAGAGAGAGAAGCAGGAGGCGCATCATCACAGGATGGGGTTGTCATTCAGCCCTCAGCTGGGGGATCCCCACGTGGCCCCTCCCAGTGGGGCTCTGCCAGAGTCTCAAAGAAGTGGTTATTTTGGGTGGCAGCATGATTGGGAGCTTGGAAAGCAGGAAATTGAGTGGTGATTAAGGTTGTAATAAGTTGACAACATCAAATATCATTACCCCTAGAACATGCAAATGATCCCATCTTTACCGGGATTTGCCATGCAAATACCAATTAGCAGGGAAAGTATTTGCCTGGAGAGGAGAGGCTGGTTCTCCCGCCAATGCCCCCTGCTGTCCCTGCGGAGGGTAAACAAACAGGTGGGGCTCAGTGGCAGTGGGGCGCAGGGGCTGTGTCACGGCAGAGGACAGTGAACATCCCCAGCCTGGTGAAAGGCTGCCAGAAGCTCCGACCCAGACCTGTCTGCCACAGGCTCTGCTTCCACACGGGCCTTGTGGGTAGAAGCTTCTTGGACCAGCTCCTGGGCAACTGGTCTCTGGCCATGGCCCACCTTGGCCTTGGCTGTTCTGTGCGGCAGGGTCACCCTCAGGCTGTCTCAAGTGCATTCCTGCAGCTGGAGCCCAGAACTGACAATGCCCCCAGAGAAGGGCTGGGCAGTGAGATGCAGCGCGGTTTGGGGGCAGCGGCCCCAGCATGTGGCACAGCTGAGTCTTGGGGGTCTGCAGTGGATGGCTGGAAATCACTTCATAGGAGCCCTTGGCGTTTCCTTCTCTTGTTTAGATATTTATCTCCTGCCCTGATGTACCTGGCACCATGGAGGCACATTTGCATGCCGAGATGAAAGAGGCAAGGTGCCCACCCACACAAATCTCTGGTCTCATCTGGCAGGAAGCAGCAGCAGTGACTGCAAGAGGCTACAGGTGATGGGGTGTCAGGTAAGCAGGACCCGCAGAAACATCGCGGGCTGTTTGCAGATATGAGTGAACTTGCTTTCTCTATGGTGGCATGAAAAGGTGGCACAGAGTTTAGGCTGAGCATTAAAGGAGGAGAAAGAGAAGGCGAGAGGGGGAGGGAGGGAGTTTTGGCTAGAAGAATGGCAAAGCCAACTTTGGAGGATGGAAAATTCCTGCTGTGCTCTAGGGTCGGTGAATCCACCTTCCATCTACCCAGCCACCCATGGTCCAGCCTTAATATTCCCATCCCACCCACCAAACCAACCCCCATCCCACCACCAACCATCTCTCTACACACCAGTCAACCCACCAAACCAACACCCAACCCATCACCGATCACATTTCCACACACCACTCAACCCATCAAACCAACACCCTCCCCATCACCAGCCACCTGTCCACATAACTCTCAACCCTTCAAATAAACACCCTGCCCATCACCAGCCATCTGTCAACGCACCACCAAATCAACACCCAACGCACCACTAAATCAACACCCAACCACCAAATCAACACCCAACCACTTTCCACCCACCATTCAACCTACCAAGTCAACCCACTCATCCAAGCCACCAACCTACCCAACCCCATCCATCAGCTCACCCACCTGCTCACCCACCACTCAACCCACCAACCCAGGTGACTGTAAATGCTGGAGCAGATGGCCAGAGATGTTTAAATGAGGGTGACGATTTGGGGTGGGTTTGTGCACGGAGCTGAAGACCCTTGGGTTAATGCGGTGTCTGGGGTATAATAAGTCCTTGATGTACGGCAGCTTTTGCTGTTTAGGATGATGGGATTTATTCCAAAGCTCATGGGGGCCAGTAGGCAGGGGAGCCCTGGGGCTGAGCTGAGTTGGAGGAAGGTTACCCTTCACAGAGGTACAAGTGGGATCAGAGGGTGTACACCCCCAAACTGGATGCTCCGTCGGGCATATGTCCAGGACCATATCTGATAGGAAGGAGATGGGTGCTTGGGGGCCCTCTATCCCACCCCTTCATCCTGCGTTATAGGAAGACCCACTTAGAAATGGGCAACCCAGATTTTACTTGCTCTTCTTCTCATCCCCCATATCTGAACTTTTGCTGACGGGGGAAGCCCCAGGCCGGGCAGCAGGGAATAGGCCTTCTCGAGTCTGTCGCTCTTGTTCCCGTCTCAATCCCCCAACCGGGCCAACCCACCTCCACCCTCCATCCTACCAGACTCCTACTGAGGGAAAGGAGGCTTCCTGCAGCCCATATCCAACCGGGAGCTTCCAGTGGCTTCCATACAGCAGCCTCAAGACATGCTTTTGATCGTCTAAATCCAGGTTGTATTAATTCACCAAATCTCTTAAACTTGCAGGGATTTTCTCTGATGGCTAATAGAGGTCCCTCCCCTGGCTCCCTGGAGCACCTTCCGCCGAGGCTTCCCATCAGACACCTCTGGCTCTGCGGCCACTCGGGGCTCAGGAGGCGGGTGGACTCGAGAGGTACGTCCCAGGCAGGAAGCAGGCAGCCGTGGTCGCTCTCAGTGGCACTCCCCTGTTCACGCCGTCGGGGTGCCCGCCCCCCAGTGCCTGGGCGGGTAGGGGCTGACCTGGTGGGTTATTAGCCCCTGGCCGCCGGCTGGCAGAGCTATCACAAGGCAGAGTGCAATTTCATGCCCTGTTTCCTCCTTCCTTGGTCGGCAGTTTCTGCTCTATTTGTCCAAAATGAACAGAGATGAAGTGAAATGAATTATAGTCTCCTTCCCCCGCCCGGCCCCTTCCCTCCTATCTCTGTCTGCCTCCTTGGTATTCCCCAGCTGTCCCCTTGGCCTCTCCTGCCCGCACCGCCTCTGCCCAGAGTGCCTGCTTCCCTCCGGCCTGGTCTTCCTCCCTTGCTCTGGTAAAACCTGCAACTCCACCCTGCACCGACCACAGCGCGCCCACGTGGCAGTCACTCAGGGACACGCGTGCCCCCCTCACTTCCCTTCTCTGCCGTCCTGCCAGGCAAGGGGGGTCATGGGGTGCTGGAGGCCCCAGGAGCCCCACTTATCCCCGGGTGTCACCCAGGGCTCGCACTCTCCGTTGCTGAGTGTGGTGTCCCTGGCTCAGCTCAGGACACGACTCTAAGCTTCACGGGTCGGCTTGGGGCCTGGCCCACACGCCCCTGTGGGTAGTGAGCCCAGTGCGGTGGCTCTTCTCGGGGCAGGGGGCGCCTCTGACAGGCAGGCCCCTGAGCTGCAGGTGGGTGTGTCTGTCCTTCTGCACGGGCCAAAGGAGGGATGGTGTGCAGAGGGCAGGAGAACCAGGGGCCAGCCAGAAGAGCTGGTCCTGCAGCTGAAAATAGGCCAGGAGAGAGAGAGAGAGAGAGAGAGAGAGAGAGAGAGAGAGAGAGAGAGAGACTCCCTGGAAGGGAGAGGCAGGAAGCAGCGGAAGACATACACAGAGAGCAGAGACAGAGAGGCTGAGACAGGAAGGCAGCCCATGAAGGACAGTGGCGGGGCCAGGACAGACAGCCACTGTGTGCACAGACGCCACCGAAGTCCTGCCATTTGCCACTCAGCTCCCATTCCCAACCCTCCTGCCCTGGTGCCTCGAGGTCCCTTTAAGCCTGAAGACTAAATCCCCTGCCTGCTTGGGCCCCAGCCCAAAGGTGTCTCTGCGCCAGCCCAGCTCAGGGCCTTTGGGCCCCTGCAGGGAGAAAGCAGAGCCCCAGTCGGGTGCTGGCTCCTTCCTGCTGCTCCTCCTCTCGCCATGCCCCCCACCCCCGCCTGAGCCCGCCCCTCTACCACCCTGGGGGTTCTCGGGTTCTTGGCGACACCTTTTTCCTGCTAAATTCATTTCGGCAGCTCCTGTCCGCGTTTACGGGGCACCTGTACCGTGCAGGGCGCTGGACCTGGGGCTTAATTTATTCCTGCCAGCAGCCCTGGGAAGTGGCATCATTCCTCTCATTTACAGATTAGGAAAACCCGCTCCGAAAGGTTAAGTAACTCGCCGGAGCTCAGCAGCTGGGAAGAGAAGGGGGGCTTTGCTATGCTCCCTCACTCGTCTCCGCTGTACTCAAACGAAGCCCCAGCTATGGATGGTGGACAGACCGGAGCCGCGTGTCCTGTGGGGGACACTGGGCTCTTGGGCAGCCCCTCAGTCCTGCACGCAGCAGGAGGCACAGGGTCCAGTGGGCTCATTCGTCCAGATTCGGGGGGGACAATTCAGAAGGAAAAAGCAACTGTCGAGGCCCCCCAGCAGCTGCCCCTCCAGGGGCCCTGGCTCTCACTCCAGAAGTGGGGAAGATTTGGGGATGTTGGCAGTGCCAGGTCAGGATCCAGACTACCTGTGAAAATGCCCAGTAAGACCTGAGGGGCCTGCCCTGCCTGCGCTGGTGGCACCTTTGGGTATGAGGCTCAGTCGCTGGAACCCGTGTGCTTTTGGAGCTGGGTCTTGCCCCCCAAGGAGGTCTGTGTGTGGGCTGGGGGGGCGAGGACGGAGCTCCCCCTTACTCAGGCAGGCCCTTTCTTCTAGATCAAGAGCCAGTCCCCTCTGGGGTCCTGGGGCCCTGTTCTTGGCTCTGCAGCTCCAATTCTCTTCATTTCTAAACTTTCCAAATGCTAAACCAGGAGTTACAAACTCAGATACCTACAGGGCTCAGACAGCTGAAGCAAAGGGCAGTGAGCCAGGCATGGGTAGTAGGGAGTGGTGGGGACTGTGGCAAAGCTGGAAATGAATGCCCGTCTCCCAGTACACAGCCACCACTCAGCTCAGCTCACTGTCACCATGTGGGATTTGTGGTCCAGCACAGGTGCGTTTCTCAAGTGGCCAAGACAAATTAGAAATTTGGGTTATTCTTTTTGTTTAAACATGTTATGGATCGGTGTTTTAAGACAGGTGTACGGGCCAGGTTGGGACTACAGGTCCTTGATTTATAACCACTGTTTTGAATGCCCTTAGTTCTAAATGCTCTAGAACTCTCCAGAATGCCAAACCCTCCCCTATGCTTTTTGCCATCCAGGATGGATGGACCCCATTTGCTGGGCTGAAACTGTTTCCAAACCGCTGCCTTCCACAGAAGGGGTAGTAATTACACACTGACATTAATATTTAAACCACAAACAGAGTTAGCGTGCTAATATCATCCCCAAAGGCTTCGGACTGGTTTAAGTTTTATCCTTGTGAGACCTAATTATTGTCGGCAATGAATCCTGTAAGACTGTAGGATCCAGGCCAGGAAGAGGCGCTGGGTGGGTCCCCTGTGTCTGTGGCTTATGGGGCTGAGGCTTAGGCTGGCCTGAGGCCTGGGTTCCGTGCCCACCGGCCATGTGGGCTGTCCTTGAGGCCTATAGAGATGTGGAGCTCCGTGGGGTCCTCCTGATCACCCCCCCATAGTTAGGAGTGGGCTTCCATAGTCCTGCATCAGGACTGGGGTATCTGTCTCCTCATAATCTGCAAAGTTCACATTAGTCTCTGACCTTTGACCCCTTGGCTCAACCTCATGGGAGACCCCCAACCCACTTGAGGGAGACCTCGAGGGGGTAATTTGGGTTTTACGCCTCGTGTGCATGTCTGGAGGAAAGAAAACAGACCTGTGTAGGGGGCGCGAGAGGCAGGGCGGGCTGTAGGGAAAATGGAGTCAGTCAGGCTTTCTCTGCCCTCCCGGCGCAGCCTCTGCTGCCGGCACCTTGTTTTCCTCCCGGGCTTCATTGCCCACATGTGATATTAATTGTGTTGGTGCAAGAGGCACTTGGCAGCACAAGCTGGGGGCTGCACAGGCCGCTGGGGCGAGAGGCGTGAGCACGACACCCGCGCCAAGAAGCCACAGAGCACAGGCGCGCACCTGTAAGTACAGAAGCACGAACACCCCGGGCGAGGCCAGTATGTGGGAGGGGGGCTGAGAGAGCGGGTGGGGATTTGGGGTGGGGCTGGGGGGCCTCCTGCGTGCCTCCCTGCCGGTGCGCCTGTGTACCTGGTTCCCCGCATTAAGAGGCCTGTCAAATGCATTGAGGGCCCCAGGGCTCTCTCCCGTCAGCGGAATCCGCCATGAAGCTATGAGCCGGCCCTGGGCTCCTTTCCCCCACAGGGGTGAAGGGCTGGGCAGGTGTGAGGTGTGGAGACGAGGCCTAAGGCTCTGGTCTCAGAGACTGCCTTCTAGAAGGCTCCACGGCTGGCTTGGTGGCTCACAGTGGACAAGTGAGGTGTCCTCACCTGGGCACAGGTGGAGCTGAGAGGCAGGTGGCCGTGATGAGTGGGGGTGGAATGGGGGTGGGTCAGGTGGAGCAGAAACACCCCGAAACCTCCCGCTGTGACAGGGTTGGCCTTGAGAAGCGAGTCTGAGTGGGAGGAAGAGCTGACCAGCCCTGCAGATCCCGGGGTTCAGCCCGGAAAGCCCGTGTTCTCTCCCCGGGGAGGATGCACCAGAGCTCAAAGCCCCGCTCTTCCCTCCCACCATGTGTGGCCAGGCCGGGCACTCGGCTGTGGTAGCTTTAGTTCCCCCTCTGTAAAGTGGGATCATTTCTGGGTTGCAGGGCTTGACAAAGAGTTAAATGGAAGGAAAATGAAGGGAAAGAGCAGGTGTGGGGCGCTGAGGTGAGGCGTGCTAGCTGCTCACCTTATTTCACGCGCGTGTGCTCTGCTGCGGCCCCGGGCTCTGCCAAGGATGCTTTACTGGGAGCAGTGAGTGGGTTGGGTCCTCTCTGCTGGCCCCGTGCCCCTTCAAGCTACATAAGCTCCCCTTCCCGCCGGCCCCCCACCCCGCTGACTCCCTACCACGCTCTGGGGGGTCTCCTGGGCACCCTGTCTCCAGGCCCTTCCTCCCTCCAGGCCGGCAGTGCCGCCTCCTCCCAGCGGGGCCCTGAGAATGGCAGGCTGTGAATTTCCCGTTTATCTCGGGGAAAGGAAGGCCCGAGATAAATGCCCCTGGACGAATTCACGAGAGGAACGAATGGGGCTGTAACTCAGCTGGGCCTCCCGGGCAGGGCGAGGAGCTCCAGGCTGCAGGCCTCAAGTGGCAGAGGCTGAGAACCCGGGGGTGGCGGGGGCTCACCCGCAGAGGGGCTGAGCCTGCCCCTGGTTTTCCAGCGTGAGGACAAGAATCGGAGCTTCCAGGGACACCCACGTGAGCAAGGACAGTGCGTGGGGTGTCACCCGATGACCCCTCCAAACGGGAGAAACTCTGAGAGCTGGAGAAGCTGAGTCCAGTTCAATTCCTTAGCCCTCCCCGCCCAAGGTGACACCCTCAGAACAGCCTCCACCGTGGGAGGCCGGGTCACTTCTCTGGGGGGGATCAGAAGCCCCCCTCAGGATTAAAAATGCAGAAACCCATGGAGCTAGCTGCTCCACTCCAAGAAATACACCCGCAGAGAGAGTTGCCGTGTGTGGGGGGGGGGGGGA
>PVIJ01005357.1:0-56595 GCA_004024925.1 Scalopus aquaticus
AACAGGTTGGGGGGGGGGCTGGGGAGGCAGGTACAGTGGGGGCTTTGGAGTCAGGAAAACTGGCCTGAGAGACACCCAGAGGAGCTGCTGTGCTGTGCTGGGGGCACTTTTCTTGGGGGCCCTGGCCGTTTCCCCGGAGAGGCGGGGCGGTAAGGTCTCAGGATGCTGGAGGGACAATGAGAGTGCCTCAGGTGGGACGTTGAAAGCTAGAATATGTTCTTGGCCTCAATTCTCCCAAATCTCCGCCCCCCTCTGCCCCTGGACACTGCCAGCCTCTCCTGTGTCCCCTGGCGGCTGCCTGGCTGAAGTGCCCCCCAGACTCTTCACACTCTCTGTACCATGTCATGTATCACCCCACTTTGTAGACGAGGAAACTGAGGCACGTTGGCAGGTAGACTCCTTTGCCCAGCTAGCCCAGCTAGTACATGGGGTAACCGGGTCTCCAAGGTCCAAGCTCTTTGGGTTGTGGCTGCACCCTGGGGCCCAGAACAGAGGTCAGAGGGCACTCTAGCTATTCCTCCCCTCCAGAGGGGGCAGGTGCCCAGGGACATCTGGGAGGGGAACCTGGTCCAGGGTAGCAGAGCTCACACGTCCTGAACTTGGGGCTCCCTGGAGGTCTCAGCGCCCCTGGGATGGGAAGAGAAGGGGAAGTGCTGGATGTGGATTTATTTACCCAAGGAGATGAGTGGGAAGCCGAAATTCTCACCTCCAGGCCACCTTCTCACCTCCTGAGCTAGATCAATCCACAAAGTTGTCTGCCACCTCCCCTACACACTGGCAGCACTGATAGACCCAGCCCCCCTCTCCAGGCGCCCCACAGGGAGAGCGCCATGTCAGGGGACCCTGCTTAACTGGGAGTGCAGTTCTGGAATCAAACTGAAAGAATGTCAGAAATGGAGGGGCGCTCAGAGAGCCCTCCTGTGGCCTGGCTTCATTCACACACAGGGCCTCACAGCTGGCAGCTAGTTCGTGGACCAGGTACCCAGTACCCAGAGTCAACATCCAGTGCTCCCTGTTCTTCAAACATCCCCAGCACCCACCTGCCTTCACCTGTGCTGACGCTCCTGATCATTTCCATGTTCCACATCTGTGCTGCCGACACCCCCATCTCCTGGGCAGCACGATGCCAGCAGTCGAGCTCTGCCTTGGGACTGCTGGGGGCGCCGGGGCGCCTGGGTAGCTTGTTTCATGGGAATGTCTTGTCCCTTCTCATTCTGCCCCTGTGGGCTTCCCCCCACGGGAGGGCGAGGAGTGTGCCGAGTGGGGGCAGCGCGGACAGGTTCCATGACTGGACTCTGGCAGCGTCCCAGCCCCGCCCTGGTCTTTCCGGGCTTCCGACCTGTGGCCAGTCCCTGCACTTCTCTGGCCCAGCTTCCCCTCGTGAAAGGGCATGGTTACTGCTGCGTACGTCAAGACTGCTGAGGTGCTGGGCATGCTCTGAGCAGCACGGGGGTGCGGGTGGGGGAGGAGGCAGAGGCCCTTTATGTGGTTCAGCCTCAGTTTACCCAAACTTTTATTTTCTCCCTTGAGAGGAGCTGGGTATGGGGGAGGATAGGGTTCATTAACATTTATGGGGGGTGACAGGAGGTGATAAGGGAAGTGAGAAGTAGCCTGGGCTGTGGTGGTTAATCCCCACCCCCTAGTGCCAAGTTCAACACCCCCCAACTGGGGCGTCTCACGCCTGCTCCTCCTAACAGCCCAGCTGGGGCAGACAGAGCCCGCAGAGCCCACCTGCAGACCTGCTGCTTGTCACCACCTGCTTCCACCCCAGCCCACTCCTTTCCTGTTGAAAAGCAGAAGGGCAAGCCCTGGGGAAGGGCACCCTAACCATGCAGAAAGACCCCCCTTTGCTATTTGAGCCCTACTGCCTATCAGCACTTTGAAATCAAATTACCAAGGGTTTAGCTGTGAAATGCCCAGAGAACTGGGGCACTCGCCTAGGATTAGTGAAGGGAAGTACCTGCCGCAGGCGGGTGCTTTGCTACAACCAGGCTCCAGTTATGCAGCCAGCGCATTAGTTCTGACTCCTGCTATCAGCTTCAGCCCCCTGGCTTTGGTCCATCTCTTCCTCCCACCAACACAGAGCTACAAACGAGGATTCTTGGCCAGACTGCCTGTGCGTGAATCCTGGCTCCTCCACTGTGTGACCTTGGGCAACTTGTTTAACCTCTCTGTGCCTCACTTTGCACCTTGGAGAAATGGGCTGATAAAAGCCACCCAGGGTGCCCCTTGCCAAACTGGCTCTGCAAGCCAGGGAGGGCAGAAGCCAGAGCCACGCAGTGGGTCATTTAACCCCTTTCCAGGCCTCTGAGGACCTCACCCCAACAATTTACTGAGCTCTGAGTTGCCAGGGGAAGCCCCACAGGGGGTTGGAAGTGTTCCTCTGTCTGTCTCCTGTGAGGGACCCTTCAAAGCCTCTGCAAGTCCGCCTACCCCCGCCACCGGGAGGGTTTCCTCGAAGGGGCAGGCTCAGGGCTCCCGCCTGACACAGTTTCCCACAAGTGCGGTCCCTGTGACCTGCTGCTCACTGCAAATAGAGGTGCAAGTCTGGGAGAGCGGAACTGCGGCTGAGGCTTGAGGTTCCCGTAGATGCATGGGTGCACCTGACAACTGACTGAGGGGTGAAGGCACTCGGGCTGGCCCCCCACACACAGGGCCCAGGGCCTCTGGGCAGGATGGGTGCTGCAGCCCCATCCTGGAGGCCTTACACTGCCAGATGGGAGCATGGACGCAGCTCTAGCCCCTTCCTCAAGCCCAGGAGAGAGGCTGAGGCCAAGGGCTGATACCTGGCTCTTGCCCAGAGCTGGGGGGTGAAGGTGCCAGGAGAGGAGAGGGATGAAAGAGCAGAGACGGCACAGGCCCCAGCAAGGCTCTCAGGCAGGATCCTGGGCTGCCAGGGCTAAGGGTGCTGGCTCACACTGCCCTCTGCTGGACACATGGGGTCATTGCTGTCAGCTGGAAGGCTCCTGGGAAGAGGCCGCAGAGAAAAGGTCCTGGCAAAGCAAATTTTATTGTGACCCTGAGGTCTGGGCTTTTTTCTCGGGCAAACTGGAGAGTTGGGGTGAGGGTTCCTGTGTTCAACCCCCACACTAGACTCAGATGGAGGGGGGTTGGGATGGGCAGCACCCCTGAGGCTGGTGGTCACTCCGCAGGGTGGTCTCACGGGCCCTCATTATGGAGGCTCCTCATTTCTTGGATCCCAGCTTTTTAGGTTTGGGTGTGACTTTGGCCTGTGGAGAGAAGAGAGGGCTCCCGTCTCCCCTTCCTCTTTCCAGGAGGACCTACCCCCCAAAGGAGGACCAGCACCTACTGCTCAGTACTCACCTTTCTCATAGGACTCTTGTCTTTGGGTCTGCAATGGGCGGTTGGGCAAGGAGTGGGGGTTGGGGGTGGGAAAGAGAGAGCTCAGCCTGATGCCAGGAACGGGCCAGTGCCCACTCCTGGGATGCAGGGTGTGGCCAGGGAGGGTGCTGCGGGTCCACCGCCCACCCGGCCTGCCAGGACCACTTTGACTCTTTAAACAAGATGTTTTTCCTCTTAGGCTCCCATCCGCTTTCTTTGATTTGTCACAAATATGCCTTTTTTATTATAAAAGTCATGTTAACCACACTGCACAAGATAGAGCAGTAGAATAAACGACTCATATTTTCTCTGCCTCTCACCAATATTAACAGTTTGGTGTATTTCCTTTCAGGATTTTTGCTTCCTTCAGGTGAGAAAAAGTGAAAAATGACATCATATCCTGTTCTTTTAATTCTATAAACAGCTTCCAGGTTGCTATCTGGCATTATGGAGCTTCCCCCTGAGAAGAGGTGATGCAGCTTAGTTACTATTATGTCAGCAGACATTTGGGGTGCTTCTATTTCCCACCATTTGAATGGTGAAGCGATAAGTTTCCCAGTGCATGTGATTCCCATGTTTCGGATGGCCTTCTTAGAAAGAAACTAATAAGTGGAATTAGGTCAGAAGATAAGCGCAGTTTAATGCTTTTCAAAAAGGCTGTGCCACCTGCTGGCAGTGCACTTGTGTGCCCTCTTCCCCTGGGCAAGTCTCACGCAGACACACACACACACGCACACACACACACACACACACGCACACACAGGTACACCCTATTATTTCCAGCATGTGTATCTCAACTAAGTTAATAGCTGAAGAGTTACCTCACTGCCTCCTCTTCTTTTTCCATCCTTTTCTTCTGAGGAGCAAAACAAGCATTATTAGGAGAGTTAGGATGCGGCCCAGGGCTGAGCAGACTCCTACTGAGGGCTTGGCCTCTGCCCTGGTCCTGCCTGCTGTCTTGGAGGCCTGGCCTGGTGCCTGAGGACCCCCAGCTCCCCTCTCTCACCTTAGCCACGCTCGTCTGCTTCTGGGGCGCCGGCCGCTTGATTTGTTTGACAGGGGTCTCCTCCTCAAGCACATCTATGTCGTCCTCTTCCTCCTCCTCCTCTTCTTCCAGCTCCTCCTCCTCCTCTTCCTCCTCCTCTTCCCAGGACAGGTCTGAGTGGTCTGCGATGGCATGAGAAAGGCAGCAGGGCTTCTGGGCAGCTGCCCCGGGGAAGCCTCGTGGCCCTTCTGACCTCCCTGACCAAGTGGAGGCTGAGGTGCAGTGAGGGACCCAGGACAGCTCCAGAGGACAGGAGGAGGCAGAGGAGCGATACTGGGAAGGGGTGGGGGTGAGGGCGAGGGTGGGTGCTGCGGGGGGCTGGGAGGGAAGAGGAAACATTAGCTGAGGAATTCAGATCTTACCCTAAGGCAAGTAGAACCTGGTAGGGTTTGGGGCAGGAGAGGCCCCTGATGATGAGGGGCCAGTGTGAGGGATGTTAAGAGTGGCTGGCACCCTGATTTACTGGGGTCCGTGTTACCGGTACAGCCAAAACTTCCAGCAGTCAGCACTGGAGTTGGGCCTATGCTAGACACGACACTAGGTGCTTTTCTGGAGCATCTGACTTATTCTCACAACCACTGTTTGAAGGTGAAACCAGTCGTACCCCCACCCTGCGTCACTGAGGGTGTCAGGGAGGGGCTAGCAGCCTCGCCCAGAGCCTCCCAGTCCAAGCTAGAGACGATGCTCTGCCTTTGGGGAATGTCCCCCACAACTCAAGCTCCCTCGGTGTTTGAAGGGACCCCGAAGGAGGCACCCTGCTCTCAGACCTTTTCCAGCTGCAGCCTTGGACTTACCATAACTTTCCAGGCCACTGAGGAACACCGGTCCAGAGCCGGCCCGGAGCTGAAAGGTGACTAGAGGGGAAAATTCCAGCCCTGAGGTGATGACCTGCAGCGGGGGTGTGGGACAGGAGCAGAGGGCGCAGGTCACTCAGACCTGGCACCTGGGGGGTGGCCTCTGGCAGGAACACTCAGTTTATCCCCCAAACTGCAGACACACATACTTCCCAGCAACTCAGGCCCCTGGACCTTCCCGCTGAGGCGGACTCTGTTGAAGGAGAATGTGAATCTGATCACCTCATTGTTGCTGGGTCTTCCCAGATGGGCTTCCCAGCGAGGGGCAGCTGGGAACTAGGGGAGTCTGGCCTAAAAGGTGAACTGTGCCCCCCCAGCTCCTGTGCTGAAGCCCTGGCTCCATTGCCATGGGATTTGGAGACGAGGCTTGGGGGGAATTGTGAGGATGGGCCTGATGATGACTTTCTAGGCGGAAACCAGAGAAGTCATGCTCTTGCTCTCCCCCTGAGGACGCACAGATAAGGAGTCCGTCTGTGATCCAGGAAGAGGGCCCTGCCCAGACCCCCACTGTGCCGGCACCCCGATCTCAGACTTCAGCCTCATGCACTGTGCGAAAATAAAGAGCTGCCATTTACGTCCCCTAGTCTGTGGTATTTTGTTACGGTAGCCTGAGCCAAATAAGAAATGAATCAAATGAGAAAAGCGGAGGCAAAGTTGTATGTAAAACACCACCTTGGTCTTGTAAGCAGTGAAGAAATGAGGAATGAAGAATGAGGAAGCAGTGAAGAAACGAATCATGAAGAAAACAATAATACACTCAAGTGCAGACAGAAAGCTCCGATGGATGGCGCGTATCTTCTTTATGCCTTTCCACATATCCCAAATGTTCTAGCAAAACAATGATGCTCATTTATTACGTTTCTACCACATGCCAGTGCTCACACTAAGTGTTTTACCTGCTTTTCCCTTCAACTCTTCACAACAAGCCCACAAAGGTGGTGCTATTACCTTACAGAGGGGGAAACTGAGGGCTGGGAGAGCTGAACATAGAGTCTCTGGCTCAGACAGGAAACAGATAAGTGAAAACTGAAACTGAAACCGCAAACCAAGAAATGCTGGATAAAAAGTGATCTGATGTTTTCACTGCCTGGCTGAAGAGCGTGACAGAAAGAGTCCCACACTCAGAGATAAAGGGGTGTGAGTGGGCTGATGCACTTGTGAATAGCTGGTGCTTGGGGTGTTGCTCACTGTGGGCTCAGGAGTGAGGACCACCCCCGCCCCTGCAAAAGACTGCCCCTCTGAAGAAAGGCCTAAAGAGGGAGCTATAGGACCCCAATTAGAAATTACCCCCATCAGAGGAGGGAGACATAAGAGAGAGGAAAGGAGTCTCTGGTGAGAACACAGCTTTGCACTTATATCAAGTCCTGATTTGTTTGCCAAGCCAAGAGGTTTTTACTTAGCACAAGCCAAGAGATCGGTATAAAATCCCAGGCTTGTGAGATCCTTGGGGCAAATGGCAGATGCAAACACAAAACCACTCCTTCGGATACTCTCAATTCTCGCTCTCACACAGAATTCTTTCAGAGAAAAAGAAACAACTGCCCCAAAGACAACTCCAGATCTAAAATTACAAAACACACAAGCAACGATCCTGCTGGAGTCAGCAGAAAGGAACAAAGTGATAGCAGACAAGAGCTGTCAAGAGCTGGAGAGATGAGAACAGCGATCTAGGCCACTATGAAATAAGGTTGATGAGGGTCAAATAAAGATAAAAGTAGGGGACCTCCCTGGTGGCGCAAGGGGATAAGTTGCAGCCTATGAAGCTATCAGCAGCCACTGCAGCATGAGTTTGACGCCCAGCCAGGGAGATTCCCACATGGCGCGGCAGACCTTCCCTGCCTCACCTGCTGCTCCCCTCAGCAGTGCATTTCCGTCAGTCTGCCTGCTCTGTTCCCCACTCTGTCTCTGGTGAACCCTCTCACCACCCCATACCTCTGGCATACACCCCAGCTCTTGTATGCATAAATAAATAAATCTTTTAAAAAAATAAGAAATGGGACAAATGGTTAAAAGACAGGAAAAAAAAACAGTTGAAGCAAGGAATCAGGAACCTGGAACAGTGCTGGGAGGAAGTCACACAGGATGCACCCCAGAGGAAGAGAGAGGTGAACAAACATGAATGTGCAGTTGAGGCATGGAGGAAGAGTGGGCGGGCCCAACACACACACGGAAGAGTGTAAGAGACAGAGAATGGAGTCCATAGTCACAGGGATTACAGCTAAGCATTTTCCAGAAATGATCACAGACACAGATGCAGGAAACCTAAGTCCTGAATAGACAAATAAAATTAAATCTGCTATAGAGGACAGTGTAGATATCAAAAACAAAGAGATTATGTTAAACCAGAGAAGATATTTTTCAAAAAAAAGGAACAACAGCCAGACAGAGTAAGGGTTTCAACAGCATGAGAAACCAGTAGAACAGAAAAACATCTTCAGTTTTGAGGGAAGCTACCTACCTAGCAGTGCAAATACTGCGAGGGTAAAATATTTCTAGGCAAGACCCAAGTAAGTTCACTACTCCCAGGTCTACTAAAGGATGTTTCAGAAAGATGGCAATTAAATTGAGAAGGAAGAAATGGGGGCAAACAGCAGCAGTGAGCAATCCAAACCAAGCAAGAAAAGAAGGATCCAGACAAAGCCAATAGAGAAATCAAAATCAACATCACAGTCAAGTAAAGTAGTGCTGGTGAGGACTAGTGCTGACAGGGTTAGATCCCCAGAGGACAACATGGACATTAAGAGGAGGGTAGCTAGAAAAGCTCCCTAGATTATTTGGGAGGAATAAACATTCCTTTTGGTTACTGTCATACGAAATTGTTAAAAAATTAAGGATAACCAATAAAAATTAGAGATTCTATAACTTCCAAACCAGTGCAAAGGGGGAAAGAAAACTTTAATCAATCTGATAAAAAGGGAAGAGCCCCCAAAATAAAAAGTAGAAAAGAAGCAGAAGTTGAAGCACAGAATACATGCTAGAAATTAGTTCACAGATAGAGAGAGAGAGAGAGATAGGTAGACAGATAATCAAAAGAAATGTAAACAGACTATACTGGCCAGCTAGATTAAAATTAGGTTGAGCTATGCACTACTTACAAGTTATACACCTAAAGCATAAAATGAGAAATATGGAAGAGGCGGAAATATATATACCAGATGAGGGGGAGGCTTCCAGCTTCTTATCCAATATCCCTTCTTCTGTAACTGTGCCCTGATAGTATTCAAATCTTTACATAATCAAAGACTGTATCCCGTAATTTCTTTGGTAGTTAGCTGTGCCCACCTTACTAGTTTCTAGACCAGTGAGTCTTCAGCAAAATTTGGTGGGTGATACTTATGTGAAGACTCCTTACAGGGTGGATAGAGAACTAAGAAAAGCCTCATTGGTCTTTCCTTACTTCTTCTTGCCTATTATTTTAAGTGCAGAAAGGAGGGCTGGGGCTGCAGCAGCCTTCCCGGATTGTGAGGTGACCCTGGGCAGATGCTTTACACTAAGGATAGGAGAAAGGTAAGAGGAGACTTCGTCCAAGGTAACCACCAAATGACCTCACCAGCCCTGGGCTGCTCATCTCTGGACTTCTATGCAAGACAGAAATGAACCTCTAATTTACTGAAGCCCCTGTAGTTGGGGCTCTGTTACTGTAGTCATTTATGATTAACATGAAAATGAAGTTAGTTGCACCATCTGGTGAGGGATGTTCATAATGGGGAGGCTATGTGTATGTGGGGGTGGGGGACATATGGGAAATCTGTACCTTTTCAATTTTATTATAAACCCCAAACTGCTCTTAAAAAAAAAAAACACACTCCTAAAATAAAATGATGCTGGTTGTATTTGTTATAATTACATTTGGTAACAAATGACAGAAAACTAGCAGTAGCTTACATAAGACTGAAGCTTATTTTTCTCACATAACTAAGTCCAGATTAAGCAGTTAGCTGTGGGGCTGCTCAGCCACCAGAGACCCAGGCTTTCTGCACTGTCTTGTTTCACTATCTTCAATACAAGCTTTCCACTTTCTAGCCCAGAATGGCTGCTCAAGTGCTAGTCATCACATCCACATTCCAGTCAGCAGAAAGAAGGGAGAAACAAGAATGGCCACAGAATCACTTTAAAGACATGTTACAGATATGCTACTTTTTACATTCCATTGCCCAGAACTTTGTGACCATGTTTAACTTAGAGGGAATATGGTCTTATTCTCAGCCACCTTGTGGTCAGATGAAAATCTTGAATTTCATTACTATGAAATAGGGGGCCTCCCTAGTGGTGCAAGGGGTTAAGGGGGGGGGGGGAGGAGGGAGGCAGAGGGAGGGAAGGAAAAGGGCACAAAATGGAATAGAAAAGAACACAAGGGACCATGGAGATGGATCACGGGTGAATTGGTGGTGGGCTACCCAAGGGGAATACAAAATGTAAAAGACACAAATAACAATAAAAATATATATTATAAAAAAAAGTTTCAGCACTATGAAGCTATTTGCAGTCACTGAGGTAGAAGTTCGAACCCTGGCCAGGGAGCTGACCCACATGGCGCAGCAGACCTCTCCTGTCTCACCCACTGCTCCCCTCAGCAGAGTATTTCAGTCGATCTGCCTGTTCTGCTCCCTACTCTGTCTCTGATGAATCATCTCATCCCCTGCATCTCTGGCCTACACCCCAGCTCTTGTATGCATAAATAAATAAATCTTAAGAAAAATCATTACTGTGAAGTAGAGGAATACTGGATCTTGTGGCACAGCTGGGAAACAAATTAATGTCAGGTGACATAGACTTTAGTTCATTAAGCATACCAGGGCTAAAGAATTCTACCTCATATTGACTTTTTAAAAAATCCATTAATGAGGAAGATAATTCTGTGAATTCTGTTCACCAAAAGCATAGTCTAAATACACACAAAGCGACAGCTGTGGTGGGGGGACAGACACATGGGTAAACGGAAGACCGAAAACTAGACCTGTACAAATACACGCAACTGTTATTTGACAAAGCTGTGAAATCAGTTAAATGGAGGAAGGATAGTATTTTCAACAAGTGGTGCTGGAGCAAATGGCATCTATAGGCAAGGAAATGAAACTTCACTGAAATCTTGTACCTTACACAAAAGCTAACTCAAAATGAATCACCGACTTACATGTGAAACATGAAACTTTTGGGCAAAAAACATGGAAAATTTTCATGATCTCCCACTAGGCAGAGTTCTTGGACTTGACACCACAATCGTAAAAGGGAAAATGGAAGAAATGAACCTCACCAAAAACCAAAAATTCATTCTGTAAAAGTTCATGTGAAGAAGATAAAAAGAGAAGTTGCAGATAGGGGAAAAACATTTTCAAAACAGGTGGCGCAAGGGTTAAGTCTCAGGACGATGAAGCTATCTGCAGCCATTGCAGCATCAGTTCCATCTCCAGCCTGGAAGCTTCCCACACGGCGCAGCAGACCTCTCCTGTCTCACTCCCTGTACCCCTCAACAGTGTATTTTAGTCAATCTGCCTGTTCTGCTTTCTACTGTCTCTGGTGAATCCTCTCACCACCCCTACACCCCAGCTCTTGTATGCATAAATAAATAAATCTTTAAAAAGAAAAACAACACATTTTCAAACCATCTATTTGACAAAGGACCAGTAACTAGAATATGTTAAGAACCATCAATACTCAGCAGTAACAAACAATCCAGTCCAAAAGTGGTTAAAAGACACGAGAAGACATTTTATTGAATATATAGATGGCAGATAAGCACCTGAAAGATGTTCAACTTCATTAGCTATTATTGCACACATTAGGAATGGTTAAAATAAGAAAGAGTAACAACATGAATATTGTTGGATACAGACAAACTCAGTTACTCATGCATTGCTGGTGAAAGTGTAGAAATTGCACTTTAGGAAGTTAGCTTTACAGCTTAAGAAACTTGAACATGCAACCACCACACGGCCCAGCAATTGCACATCTGTGCATTCATCTCAGAAAAATGAAAACTTATTTTACCACAAACAACCTTGATACAAATGTTCACAGCAGCTTCCCCTCCCTCCACCCACAGCAGCTTTATTCATAATAACCCCAAGCTGGAATCAGCTTAATTTCTAGAAGGATGAACGGATGAACTGTGTTATATCTACACCATGGACTACTCCTCAGCAATAAAAAGAACACAAAGAACAACTTGGATGAATTTCTAGGGAATTACGCTGAGTGAAAAATAAAAGCCAAGTTCAAAACAGTCACATAAATATGTTTCTCTTTATATAACTAAAAGTTATAAATGGAGGAGAGGCTGGTGGTTGACTGTGGTTAGGGGCAGAGGCGGGAGCAGGAGGGAGGTTGGTGCAGGTTTTAAAGGGGCAATGTGCAGGATCCCTGCTGTGTTGGACTCCGGTATCCAGGGGATGGTGGTAGATGTAGGAAATTAGGTGATAAAATTGTCTAGAACAAGATCCCTGGGTTGTATGAATGTTGGCCTCTAGGTTGCCACGTTATTACAAAATGGACCTTTGGGGAAAACTGGACAAAAGGCACAGAGCTTTCTCAGTAATATTTCTCACAGCTCATGTGAGTCTATAATTACTTAAGAAATTCAATTAAAAAATAAAGATATATAAAGCAAACAAAATTATAAGGAGAAACCACTGAAAATTTATAATCACAATAGGGAAGTTTAGCACATTTCCTTGGTAACTGATAGATCAGGGAGACACACATATATATATGTGTGTGTTTGAACACAATAAACCTGATGTAGCTTATATAGCATATGTAGAGACAAAAATTATTATAATAATGGCACAAAGAAAGGAAGTGGAAAATGAAATATGCTATAGTAAGATTTTCATACTATACATGAGGTGGTAAAATATTATTTGAAGACAGATTGTTGTTAAGTTAAAGATGTATATTGTAAACTCTAGAGCAACAACTAAAAATAGGAGATGAGGTATAAATGGACATGGAAATGTAACCATAAAAGCTACTTAGTTAATCCAAAAGAAAGCTAAAAAAGAGAACAAAAGGAAACACAGATGAGACAAATAGAAAAAGAAATAGTAAGATGATTTAAACCCAATCTTGTTCATAATTACATTCATAGTTAATGGTATAAAGACCAATTAAAAGGCACATATGATCATATGGGATTAAATAAACAATTATATGCTATTCAAATGACACTTTATATCATAAGATATAGAGGTTAAAAGTAAAAAAATAGTGGAAGAATAGGAAAACGTACCACAAAAGTACTAATAAATAGAGAGTGAGGGGCCTCCCTGGTGGCACTGCGGTTAAGTCTCAGCACTACCAAGCTATCAGCATGAGTTCAATCCCCTGCCAGGAAGCTGACCCACATGGCGCAGCAGACCTCTCCTGCCTCGCCCGCTGCTCCCCTCAGCAGTGTACTTTGGTTGATCTGCCTGTTCTGCTCCCCACTCTGCTTCTGGTGAATCCTCTCACTGCCCCACACCTCTGGCCTGCACCCCAGCTTTTATGCTTAAATAAATAAATCTTTAAAAAAAAAGAGCTATACTAATCAGTAAACTTCAGAATATGTACATGGCTAGAGAGGAATATGTTACAATAAAACATATCAATTAATCAAGATGATATAATAATTCTAGAAAAGTGTATGCCTCAAAATACATGAAGCAAAAACTGATAAATGAAAGTTACAATTATTAGTGAAGACTTCAGCACTCTTCTCTCAGTAATTAACAGATGGAGTGGATTGAGAAATGAGGAAGGCAATAGAACACTCAAAACTACCAAACCAGCTTGGTATAATTTACATTTATAGAGTAACACACCCAACAACAGGAGAGCATACATTCTTTAAATGAAATATTCGCCAACACAGAATGTATTATGGGCCATAAAACAAGTCACAACACAGTTTAGACTGAAATCATATACAGTATGTTCTCAGATTAAAGTGGAGTTAAACTAGAAATCAATTAAAGAAAGAATTTTAGAAAAGTTGTAATTATTTGGAAATTAAAAAAAAATACACACATTTTTAAATATCCCAGAGCTCGAAAAGGGAAAATTAGGAAATAATTTGTGGCTTGTACCTCTGGTGTTGAATCTAAGAAACTATTACCTAACCCTAGGTCATAAAGATTTACTCCTGAAAACTACAAAATATTGCTGGGAAAAGTTAAAGAGAATACAGAGAAATGTATCACATTTAATAATTGACAACTCAAAATTATTAAGATGTCAGTTTCCCCCAAAGAAATTTATAGATTCAATATACTCAATCAAAATTCCGGAAGACTGATATTTAACAAAAGCCAATTCTGAAATTTATATGGAAATGCTAAGGACCTAAAGTTTCCAACATAATTTTGGGAAAGAATAATAAAATTGAAGAACTTACACTATCTATGTTAATACTAACTATAAAAATACAATAATCAAATCAATCTTATTGAAATAAGGGCAAATATATGAATCAATGAAACAGAATGGAGTATAGAAATAATGTGCATACATATACGATCAATTGATTTTTTGCAAAAATGCTAAGATAATCGCATAGAGAAAGGACAGTGTTCAAAATGGTTCATAAAATTACTCCATATGATGCAAAAATTACCTTGAAATGGATCAAAGATGAATATAAGAGCTAAAGCAATAACATTTCTAGAAGAAAACATTTGTGACCTTAACTTAGGCAATGATTACTTAGAAGACCAAAAGAATGAACCCATAAAAGGAAAATATATTAGGCCATCCTGGAGGCACAATGGGTTAAGTCTCAGCACTATGAAGCTATCCTGCAGCCACCACAGCATAAGTTCAATCCCTGGCCTGGAAGCTTCCCACATGGCGTAGCAGACCTCTCCTATCTCACGCACTGCACCCCTCAGCAGTGTATTTCAGTAGATCCACCTGTTCTGTTCCCCACTCTGTCTCACCACCCCATGCCTCTGGCCTATACCCCAGTTTGTATGCATAAATAAATCTTAAAAAAAAAAGGAAAATATGTTAAATTGGATTTTATCAAAGTTCAAAGCTTGTGCTCTCAAAAAAACAGTATTATGAAAAGGCAAGTCACATACTAGGCAAAAATATTTGAAATAAATATTTTTGATAAAGCATTTATATACAAGATACATAAAGGAGTTCTACAACTCAAAATAAGAGTAACTCTTAATAAAAAATAGGCAAGACATCCAAAGAGCAATTTTATAAAAGAAGATAGACAAATCACCAAAAAACAAGATGGTTAACATCAGTCAACAAGGAAATATAAAAACCACAAAAAGATGGTATAATATATGTATGAGAATGTTAAAATGAAGAAAATTAGCAATGTAAGGGTTGGTGAGGATGAGGAGCAACTGCATTTCTCATACAGATGGAAATGCAAAATGGCACAGTAATTCGGAAAATAGCTTGGCAGTTTTGTATGAAGTTTTAATACATGCTTACTGTATAACCCAACAATTTCACTCCCGGAAATAAAGATATGTCCATACAAGCACTGAGACACAACTGTTCATAGGTTTATTTATAATAGTCTAAAATGAAATGTCTATCCAAAGTTATATACTATTTAAACTAGCATGTTTATGTATTTATTTACATGTGACAAATATAAATATATATGATATAAGCGTGATACATGGTCACATGTCAGTGATGTCAGCACAGACCACATACAAACAGAGGTCCCCTAGACATGCTATGTAGCCTAAAACTGACTACTACTTCTCAGAACATATTCCCCCATTAATCAATATGAATTCAACTAGGTGTTGGGGATAGGTTCTGAGAAATGTGTGGTTAGGCAATTTTATCATTGTATGAACATCACAGAGTGTGCTTACACAAATCTAAGATGATATAGCTTGACATACTTAGGTTATAGATAGGGGCCACTGTAGGATATGTCGTTCATTGCTGACAGATACATTGTCATGTGGTACATGGTTTTATATTTAGAAAAAGGACTAGTACTGTTTCATCAACAAGGATAAGTCTCAAAAGCACTATGCTAAAAGAAAAAAGTCAGGCACAAGACAATGCAGTATATGATTCTATTTAAATGAAATTCTAGGAAAGGTGAAACTATAGTGACAGAAAGTTGACCAACTGTTGCCAGAGGCAGTTCACTTATAAAAAGGAATGAGGAAATTTCAGGGTGGGGACAGAAATATCTACCTTGATTGTGGTAGTGATCATACAATTACACACAATTGTACTTATAACAATGGTGAATGTTGTTGTATAATAAATTATGTCTCAGAAAAACTGAAAAACAAAACACCTAAAACAAAACACCTGACTCAAACAGAAACAACTGAGTAGATCTACAGCTACTAAATAAACTGGAACAGTTTAAAATCCAAGCAGCCCTACATAGCTCATTCATTCATTAACTCCCTCATTCATTACACACTGAGTTCCCACATTATACCAGGTATGGTTATACAGGTCGTACAGTAACAAAACAGGCAAAGTTCCTGCTCTCTTGGAGCTTATAGTGAAAACTGATGCCAGTGATGGGTCTTGTAAGGGGAAAAGTGATCATGGGACAGGAAGAACAGATGCTGTTTGTTCTCAGGGAAGACCTCTTTAAATAGATGACATTTGAATAAAGACTGGATTGGGGGCTGAGGGTAAGGGCACACATGTCCCCACCATGGGGAACAGTAAGCGCAAAGATTCCAAGTCACACACAAGGAGTGTGTTTGGAGTTTTCAAAGTACAAAGAAGTTGATGTGGCTTAAGGAGGGTTAGGTAGGGGACAGAAGCCAAGTCAGTGATCAGACAGGTTGTCAAGGGCTTTGAGGCCATGGAAGGATATTGGCTCTGAGTCAAATGGGAAGTCATTGGCCAAAGGGTCCTAGCAGAGAAGCAACAGATCTGACCGTGTTTAAGAGGACTTTTCTGGCAGCTGTATATACAATAGACTAGAGGTTGGGAAATTTTTTCTGTAAAGGGTCAGATGGTAAATATTTTTAGGCTTACAAACCATCAGGTCTATGTCCAGACTACTCAACTCTGCTGTTAGGAGGAAGAACAGCCATATGCAATGTAATAATATGTAAATGAAGGAGTACCAACTTCAATAAAACTTTATAAAAACAAGCCCTGGACAGGATTTAGTGCTGTCATTTGTTTACCCCTGGAACAGACTACAGGGATCAAGGGTGAAGGCAGGTAGATCAGTCAGGAGGTGCTGCAACAAAGTTGAGCAAGAGGTCATGGTTGTTCAAGACCAGTGTAGCAGGGAAGGGGTGAGATGTGGTCAGACTGCAGTATATCGTGAAGTGGAGCCAACAGAATTTGCTGGTGGATCAGATATGAGGAGTTAGAGAAAGCAGCTTTTGTCCTAATTGGAAGAACAGCTATTTACTGGGAGAAGATCAGGTTTGGGAGTGGGGGAAGAGATTATAGAGAAAGAAAAAAATCAAGAATCTGGATTTAGACAAGTCTGGGTAGCTATGAAATACACAGCTATTAAATACAGTGGGACAGAGGCTCTGGAGCACAAGAGCAAGGCTGGGTTTGCAGAAGTAAATTGAAGAGCCTTCATTTGTATAGCTGGTTTTTTAAATCAGGGTCATGGGTGATCGCCATAAGCAGAAAAAAATAGGCTTGAGGCACTTTTATAGATATGTCTCCCAGATTGGACAGATAATCCTCCTTACACCCATCACTCCACAGCAGAGGAGGGAACCTTCTTCCCTCGGTTCATGATACCTTGACACCCAAACAAGCTAAGGAATTTACAGCCTAACCTCTTATGAGTATATTGAATCTCTAAAAAGCCTTAATATATGGCAAAGCAACTATAGAAGTTTGTGATAAGATCAAGGAGTATTTATCTGAAGAATGCAAAGCTGGTTGAAGGGCCTCCCTGGTGGTGCAACGGGTTAAGTCGCAGCACTATGAAGCTATCCAAAGCTAGTTGAATATTAGTCTACTGACAATTTGCCACATTGGAAATTAGAGAATCCATGATCGTGTGAATAGAAAAGTATTTGATAACCATTCACGATTGAAGAAATTAAACCCCAATTTTTCAAAGTCGAGTAGGACTAGTTTGGGGACTTCCTTTACCTGACAAATATTATCTACCAAACATGTGATATTTAATGGAAAAATACTAGAAACATTCCTTTTAAAACAATTGGGAGTGAAACAAGGACTCAGCCATAATCATTTTCTCTAGTATTGTACTGTAGTTCGTAGCCAGTTTAGTGGAATTTTTTTAAAAAAAGCTTCAAAACTGCCATTATTCATGGTGCTATTTTCCATAGAAAACTCCAGGTAAATTACTAGAAGTAAGAGAACTTCTGGGTATAGTCAATACGGGAATCATCAACAACAGCCTGTCGCAGGCAGTAAACAATTTTAAAATGTGATGTTTGAGAAGGTATTTAATTTGCCCAAGGTCACACAACTAGTAAAGGGTGAGTAGACTAGTTAAAGGTTCCCTGGGATGGAAACGGGGGTCTGCCTGCCTCCCCAGTGCAAGCTTTTAGTGATGTGACATTGGCTCTCCACACAGAGTTCCTCCAGGAAGCCTGTACATTCCTCACCCCCGCACCCCCCTACAGTTGTGTCCTCCCCCACCCCGTCTGAGGCCAAGAAGGCCTCCCAGAGCAGGCAGCTCACCATGGGAAGCACGGAGGCCCTCAGAGAGGCAATGATGATGGGCTTGGCCTTCTTGTCCTCCTGATATGCTGGGGGCAGGAGCTCCACGAGATTCATCTCCTCTTTGGCTTTCTCCCCCAAGCAAATCTGAGGGATTTGAAAACAGACAGGATCACCTCACTACCCCAAGGGCAGAGGAGGGAAACCCTTTCCACCTGTAGGGAGCAGAGAGCTGCCTGTTCTGTCTGCCCTCTCCTCCCGGGTTGAGGGAGGGTCACACACCATGGTCAGTAGCAGCTTACAGTCCTGCTCCCCCTCCTTCCGGGGTTTGAAGGTCCAAGTTGGCTTCTCCTGGTTTAGCTCACAGCCTGCGAAAGGAGACAGTGGGAAAGATGAAGGGCGGGCAGCAGAGGGCAGGCCCAGGGGAGGTTCTCCTTTTCTTCTCTGCAGCCTATTCCCCAGGATGAGGCACCTCCCCAGCACCTCAGGTGCTCTGAGAACAGCGTCAGGCCTCACTCACCCCAGAGCAAGGCTGTTGATGCCTTGTCGCCCCCGCTGCTGCGATTCATGCCGCTGAGCTGTGGAGAAGGGCGCTTGCTGAGAGGCCTGGCCTCCCTCCTCTCCTGCTCTCCTGGGCCAGCCCGGAGCCCTCAAGCTGGCAGGAGGGCCCAGTGCGCCCTCTAAACCAGCTCACCTGAGCCAGAAGCCTCTGTAGAGAAGCATTTTGGGGACACAGGGTAATTAGACTTGCCACTGGGAAGGGACATGCCATAGTGGCCCTCCCAGCGCCCTGGGGTACACTCACCCCCCTGGGCCAGCTCCCCTACCTTCCTCAACCTCCTCACCGTTCCCTACACCGCTGGTGCCGGTGTTGCCATGGGCTCCTCCAGAGCAGAGTGCTTTTCTCTGAGGCTCCCTCACTCAGGCCTCATCCCATCTCACCCACGGTGGGCAGTTTATTAAGCCTAGGAAGGGGGAACTGGGAGGTGCCTAATCAGCCTTAAAGAAGAGACCTGTTTTTTCCATCCCATTCTTAGTTTCTCTCCTTGCCTCAAAAACACCTGGCGGGGTTGTTAAAACGATACTGTTAGACCCCACAGGCCTGGTTTCAGGTGGAGGAGGTCTGGCCAGGGCTAAGAGAATTTGCACTTCTACCGGTACCAGGTGAGTTTGATGCTGCTGGCCCAGGACATCTAGAGAACCGTGAGGGCTGCTGACAAGGCAGTGGGATTAACCATGGTTTCCAGCTCCGGGCTGAGCAGCTTAGAACTGCTTTACCACCCAGTAGGAGCTGCAGCGGGCGTGTCTTTCTTCTCACCACCTCCCTTTCTTTTCTCTACCCCCTCGCGTGGGCTTTTCTTTTTCTACCCCTCGCGTGGGCTTTTCTTTTTCTTTTCTTTTTTTTAAAAGATTTTATTTATTCATGCATACAAGAACTGGGGGATAGGCCAGAGGTGCAGGGTGGTGAGAGGATTCACCAGAGACAGAGTGGGGAGCAGAACAGGCAGATCTACTGGAGTACACTGCTGTGGGGGCAGCAGGTGAGACAGGAGAGGTCTTTTGAGCCATGTGGTAAGCTCCCTGGCCAGGGATCGAACTCTGGCTGCAGTGGCTGGTGATAGCTTGATAGTACTGAGACTTTAACCCCTATGCCAACAGGGAGGCCCAGTGTGGGCTTTTCTTAAGGACCAGAGAGCTGACCTGACCCACAGACCTGGAGGGAGGTGTGAGTGGGTTGATCCCTATTTCCAGCAGTGGGGCTGCTCCATGCCCGGAAGTGTTGCGGATGAAGAAGTGACCAGAGAGGCAATTGCAGCAGCTGGTGAATGATATACCAGGGGGCACCATGAGTTTTAACAGGGTCAGTAATTTGATACATAACAGGGGCACAGGGCACAGTGGTGCATTAAAATGTTTCAGTAGGGGGAAGTGAAAAGGGGAGGCCTTCAGCAGACACCCCTCTTTGTCCTGCTCATGGATACTCACGGGAGTCAGGGAGAAACGGGTCTTTCTCACTGCGTTCTTATTCTTCACTCATACCCAGGAAACTTCTCACTGACAGGTATGGTTCATTGATTTTCAACTAAGGTACCAAAATAACTCAATTGGGAAAGGATGGCCTTTTCCAAAAACGGTACTAGGTGAATTGGTTGTATATCCAGCTTCAGCTATGCAGGAATCAGCTTCTTTTAAATACTATCAGTTTATTTGAGAAATAATGTATACATCCAAAGTTACATTCACTTTAAGTGTGAAATTTGATGTATTTTGACAAATGTATACAGCTGTGTAGCCATAACCACAGTTGAGTCGTAATTTCCATCACTCCCCCAAATTTTTGTTTCCTTTCTCGTTCAGTGTCTTTCCCTTAAAGCCTAATTTGCGTTAGGTGACACTTTTCTGCTTTCTGACACTATAACTAAAAACTGCTGTAGAATTTCATATAAGTAGAATCACAGAGATTTTCTGTTTGCTCTCTTTGGCTGAACAAAATGTATTTGAGATTTATTTATCCATATTCTTTCTTAAATCAGTAGTTTGCTTCTGTTTATTGTTGAGTAGTAGTCCACAATTTGTATATCCAATCACCTGCTGGTCAATTTTATGTCAACTGGCTAGGCTTATCATGCCCAGTTATTCAATCAAACTAATGTAGGTATGGTTGTGAAGGTGTCTTTGTAGACAAGATTAACATCTAAAATCAGTTGCCCTTATGTGAAGATTACCTTTGATAATGTGGGTAGTCCTTATCTGATTAGCTGAAAAGCCTTAAGAGCAGAACTGAGGTTTCCCTGAAGAAGTTATTTCTGTGGACAGCAGCCTTAGCTCCTGCCAGAGAGCTTCCAGCCTGTTCTTCCTGAAGACTTGCCCTACAGACTTCAGACTTGCCTCGCCCATCCACAAAAATGGCACTAGCCTATTTCTTGTAATGCAGTCCTGACTGGTACACCTCTTGGTGAGCATTGGGGTAGCTTCCAGTTTTAAACCACTATGAATAAAACTACTGGGAACACCTGAGAGCAAATCTCTGCATGGACATATTAGTCTTGGATAAATACCTAGGAGTGGAATTGCTGGCTAAGCACCTATTAAACTTTATGTAAAACTGCAAAATCATTTTGCAAATTGTTGTGCCATTTTGCATTTCTACCAGCAGTGTATGAGAATTTGAGTTGCTCAACATGTTGGTCAATACCTGACACTGTTAGTCTTCTGGTGGATGCCCAGTGATGTCTCTGGTGGGTTTTATTTGTATTTCTTTGATCACAAGTTGCTGAGCATCTTTCAAGTGTTTATTGGTCATTTGTACATCTTCTCGTGTAAAAGTATGCTCAAGTATTTTGTTCATTTTAAAATTGGATTATTTGGGGTTACTCTTATTGAGTTGTTGTACTCTATATACCCTGGATACATTTTGTGTATCCCCAGTATTTTCTACTCCTGTGTGTGGCTTGTTTTGTCACTTATAAAAATGGTATCTTTTTGAAGAGCAAAAATTTTATTTATTTAAAAGATTTATTTATGCAAACAAGCTGGGGTACAGGCCAGAGGTGTGGGGCGGTGAGAGGGTTCACCAGAGACAGAGTGGGGAACAGAAAAGGCAGATCGATGTAAATACACTGCTGAGGGGAGCAGTGGGCGAGCCAGGAGAGGTCTGCCTCGCCATGTGGGAATCTCCCTGGTTGGGCGTCGAACTCACATTGGTGCTCCCAACAGCTCCACAGCGCAGCACTAACTGCTGCACCACCAGGGAGGCCCAGAGCAAAAATTTTAAAACTTGATGAAGTCCAAGAATTTTTTTCACCTGTGACTCCTGCCTTAGGCATCTTAAGAAATATTTGCTTGATTCAAATCATGAAAAATTTTATTGGAGAAGTCTTTTAGGCTTAACTTTTATTTTTACACCTATGATCCATTTGGAGCTAATTTTTATGGGTGGTGTTAGGTGAGGGTCAAGGTTCATTTTTCTTTCCAAATGCTAGTTACTCAAGTACTAAAGGAAAAGAGATAGAAATACCATCCTTTCTCAACTGAGTTACCTTGGCACTTTTGTCAAAAACAAATTACCGGGCCTCCCTGGTAGCGCAACGGGTTAAGCGCAGCACAATGAAGCTATCCAGAGCCACTGCAGCACGAGTTCAATACCCAGCCAGGAAGATTCCCACATGGCGCAGCAGACCTCTCCTGCCTTGCCTGCTGCTCCCCTCAGCAGTGTACTTCAGCCGATCTGCCTGTTCTGCTCCTCATTCTGTCTCTGGTGAACCCTCTCACCACCCCATACCTCTGGCCTGCACCCCAGCTTGTATGCATAAATAAATAAATCTTTAAAAAAATTAAAAAAAAACATAAATTACCCATATTTGTTGGTCAGTTTTTAGACTTAATTCTGTTCCATGATTCTGCTCTGTAGTTCAATTTGGGAGAACTGACATCACAAGTTTGAGTTATTAAGTCCATGAGCATGTTATAATCTCTCCATTTATTTAGGTCTTTAATTTTCCTTAGCAATGTTTTTTAGCTTTTAGTATGGCACATATCTTATAAGTTTATTACTATGTATTTCATGTTTTTGGATGCCACAGCGAATGCTATCTATTGAATATTTTCATATTCTAGTTCATTTTTAGTACATATAAATGTTGATTTTTGTGTATCAACTTTGTATTCTTTAATTTCGCTAAGTTCGCTTGTTAGTTTTAGGATTTTTATTTTAAGTACAAATCATGTCTGTGAATATTTCTACTTCTTCCTTTGATCATGCCTATTATTTCTCCTTTTGGTGCCTCTTTGCTTTGGTTTAAGGACAACATTAAATAGCAGCAGTAAGAGTGGGTATTGTTCTTGATCTTAGGGAAACATTTAATCTTTCACCTTTAAGTGTGTTGGTGGTAGGCTTCCCACTGGCACCTTTTAACAGTTAGAAAAAATATTTAGAATATTTAGAATAGGAAGAATATTTCTTTCTATTCCTAGTTTGCTGAGACTTTTTTTTTTGCATGAATGTGTGTAAGATTTTGTCATGTGCCTTCTCTTTATTGAGATGATCTTTCTCCTTTGTTTATATGGTGAAATACATTCATTGATGTTTTAATATGTTAAACTTGGACCTCCCTGGTGGTGCAGGGGTTAAAGTCTCAGCACTATGAAGCTATCACCAGCCACTGCAGTATCTGCCCTGCATGGATCCCACATGGCACAGCAGACCTCTCCTGTCTCACCTGCTGCTCCCCTCAGCATGGTATTTCAGTAGATCCACCTGTTCGGCTCCCCACTCTGTCTCTGGTGAATCCTCTCACCCCCTGCACCTCTGGCCTATACCCCAATTCTTGTATGCATAAATTAATAAATCTTAAACAAATAAAACATTAAACTAACCTTGTAGTTATAGGTTCAGTCTCATTTGGTCATGACATATTTTTAAAAGATTTTGGTTTTTGCTGGATGTAGATGAACTGGGGTGTAGGCCAGACGTGGGGGTGGTGGTGAGAGGATTCACCAGAGACAGAGTGGGGAGCCCAAGAAGCAGATCGACTGAAATACACTGCTAAGGGAGCAGCAGGGGAGACAGGCGAGGTCTGCTGGGCCATGTGGGATCAGCTCCCTGGCCTGGATCTAACTCAGGACGCTGTGGTGGGCAGTCTTGGTGGTAGAGCTGACTTAACCCTTAGGCCACTAGGAAGGCCCTGAGGTAGTATCCTTTTAATATACTTTTGGATTTGGTTTGCTTATATTTTGTTATAGATTTTAGATTTTATGTTCATGAGGGATGTTAATCTAAAAGTTTTTTCTTTCAATGTCTTTGGCATTTCATAAAATGGTACTTCTATATTCTGAATTTTTGTGCAATTGGTACTTCTGTAGAATCAGTTTTGACTTATCAGGTGCTCTGCCTGCAAGAGCTGGAAAATATCCTTAGGTCAGTTTCACTCAGACTTACCATGCACTCTGCCCTCAGACCCATGCTGCTCCTTGCTTCCCTTGCCTTGACTCCGTTGCCTTTCCATTCTGCAATCAGGCAATCACACTAGAAAGCTCTCTTCTTTCTGTATCCAATTGTTGACAAGACCTTGACTCCACCCGCTCCCTCCCTAACACTTTCCAACTCTCTTCCCACACAAGGCTCAAATTAAATCCCTGTGACCCACTTAGCTGGTGGGTTAAAAACGACGGGTCACTAGGCTGCTTTGCCACATGACAGCCTTTGGAAACTTAGGAATTTGGGGATCCAGTCCCAATTTCTTGTACCCCACACCTCAACGGATACTTTGAACTGCAGTCTCCCCCCAAGTTACGCTGGCCCTTCAATTCCTAAAAGGGTAGGAGACCTTTCAGGTTTCAGTGTTTTTCACTGTCTTCTTCCGAGTGACTCATTCAGCTAGGGCTCCAAGCGCATGGGGTGTGGGGCTCCTTCCTGCTCCCCAAGAGTACTGGGCCACGCAACGATGCTGTCCGCCTGTTTGCCCACTGCACTGAGTTCGTCCCAGCTAGGGCCAAGTCCTTAACATAACCTTTGCGATTACCACCGCGAACTCCGGGTGAGGACACTTGCGAGTGAACTCGAACCTCTCCCAGGCCCACGGCTGAAATAGGGCCAAGGACAGCAGAAACCCAACTCTGGTCTCCCAAGCGAGGACTTTCCCGCAAAGACGCGGCGTTCACTCCGTGCAGCCCCGCCCGGGGTCCGCAGGCACAAGATGTCTTGACTGCGCCTGCGCAGGGCGGCTAGGCTGGTTGAGTCTCGGCGCCAGGAGGCCGCGCTGTGGGGCGTCCCTGTGCGCAGCCGCGACGGGACGGCAGGAGCGCGTCCACTCACTTCCGCGGTGCGGCGTGCCCACGGGGGCTGGGTGGGCTGCGGGGCTAGGTCGGTCGTCAACTTTTTCTTTCCTTTGCTGCGTTCGAGGGGATGGCGAAAAAGAGGCTTTTGCTCTTTTTCTTTCGGCTGACGCCTGTGACAGTGTGACTTTAACTCGCCCAAACCAGGCAGCCAGCAAACATCCTTTTCATTCATCATGGTCTTTTTTTGTGTGGCCTCCGCTCTGCTGAGACTGGGAGGGGGCAGGGCTAGGGCTACCTCAAGCCTGCAAACTGGGAAAAGGCCCCACGCGTCAGTGATGGCGATTTCTACTTGAATTTAAGCGATCCCTGCAGCCTTCATAGCGTGGTTGGCCGTTTATAACTTGATTTGCTTTGTGACACACGTTCCAGATCGCCAGGTGTTAAAGGGTAGGGAATTGGCTTTCTAGTAAATAGAAATGGTGGGGGCCCGCTATATTCTTTAAGTGAAAAGTGGTTCCGTTTTCCTTATTTTCCAGCTGAAGTAATTCAGCTTCCAGAGGATGTTTTACCTTTATCACAGAATAGCCTTTAAGAACTGAGATAACTTTTTTTTGAGATGCTTTGCTTGTACATTCACCTGTCTTTTTATTGCTATCGGACTATGTAGTGGCCACTCTTTACGCAGGCAAATCTGCTGTCCAGTTAGTTTTTATCCTAAGTTGGTTGTCCTCCAGACCTTGAGTCCAGATGTATAGATATGCTTAATTTGCAACCCAGCAGCTGCAGTTAGGAGAGTTCCCCTGCCTTGTCACTCTTCATTCCTTGGCAGTCTCAATAATGGGATGGTTTGGGCCATGTAGGTGATGCTTAAGTTTATTATGAATCATCAGTCTCCGTGGACACCACACAGAATTAAAAATCTAATTGTGATGCTTGTGTAAGTACAGTTCATAAGAACTCTGGAGTTACTGTACTCAGGTTCTTACACCAAAGAATGAAAATGCATTTGCCTTGTAAATTGTTTGTTTTTGTGCTTCCTTTTCTTGCTGATGGTCAAAAAGTTATGACAAATAAGACAGTAGCAGGCTGTCTTCAAAACCACAAGATTTTTTGAGGAAGGGCACCAATACTCCATACTGGAGTTTGTCCTCCCATTGTCTGGCAGTTAAATAGTTGACCCACTGCTCCTGAAATGCACCAAAGTGGCTGACCAATGTACTGGAGGGTTTCCAGGCTGCCCCAAGATAGATTAAGGGACCCAGAAAACAAGCTACTGTGGCCAAGAATCTTCCTAGATGTTATTTGATAGCTAGATGGCATTTGTTTAATGACGACTGGTGAGAACATTTTTTATCCTTTCAAATTTATTTTTAAAATATTTCAAGAACTAAGATTTTAAGTAGTTACAATCATTTACATTTTCAAGCCTTGTCATCAGACACAGATTTTACAAGTTTCCTGTACTTCACAATCTTCCTTATCCTTTTTGTGCTTTGGCATTTGGCATTTTTGCAGTGTTAGGTGGCAACTTAGGTTTATGGATCCAGCCAAAATTTTAGGTAGGTGAGGTGGCAAGTAGGATATGGAGAGGTGTTCTGGCTCTAGATTCAATTCCTACTACCCCACAATCATGAGTATCTTGGAAAATGATCCGTTTCTGCACTTGAAGTTTCATAAGGTACTGGAAGACTTCCACTTGTGGAAAAAACAAGTCCTTAAGATAAGTTCACATTGGCAGAGTATAAAAACTATTGTTATTTCTTAGTAGGCTGTCACTTGTCAATAGAAAATGTGGCTGAAAGTTACTAATTCTTAAAATCTGAAAACCTAAGATTTGACCCTGGGTCAAATCCCTTCTTTTGTCAGGTTTATCTTTTAAATTTATATATTTTATGCATACAAGCTGGAGTGCAGGCCAGAGGCGTGGGGCAGTGAGAGGATTCACCAGAGACAGAGTGGGGAGCAGAAAGGCAGATCGATGGAAATACACTGCTGAGGAGAGCAGCAGGTGTGGCAGGAGAGGTCTGCCATGCCACGTGGGAATCTCCCCAGTCGGGCATTGAACCCGTGTGGCCGCTGCTGACAGCTCCACAGCACAGCGCTTTGACCTGCTGCGCCACTTGCTGCGCAAGGGGAGACCCTGGTTTATCTTTTAAAGGAACAGATAAACTTGGTAGTGCCAACAAAATAGATACACATAATAATCTCAGTAAAGACTGTCAGAAGACACTGTCCACACACATTTGCTTTGATGACTGTAGTACCCAGGGTAGCCTAGAAATAAACTCACATTTTAACAGAATAAAACTTTCACATCGATTCTTGAGGAACCCCAAGTTAAGATAACTGGCTTTCACATTTATTAGGTCGAATCATGTGAAACTGTTGATAATTAACCAGGGAAACAAGGCTCTTCTGGGTTGCTCCCTCTTTTTTGTCAGTTCAGCAAGGAACAGCATTACTGTTTAAGAAGCTGGATAGGGTTGTAGAAGATTTTAACTGCGGCACTTTGTGGTGATTAGATTGTGCCTAGGGCTCCACGGAGGAAACCACTGTTTTTTGCGGCGTTTCTTGTCTCTGACACTGTTTTTGTGGAAGAGAAGGGAGGGGTCTGGAGTTTTCCTGACCAGTTTGCATCTCAAGTACAGAATTAGAATTCCAGGTTACTGGAACATGTGACTAGAGTGTTTTGCATATCAATGAAGTCACACTATCTTACATTTCTATGAGGCTTAGAGATAGACTTGGCTAAAATCAATCAGTTGCCTTCTAGATTTAGAATACAATTTTTTGTCTTCGAAATAACTTGGGAACAAGAAGGTGTCCAGAAGACTGGACAGCAGTCTATCTAAATAATGTGGACAAGAGTGGCATTTTAGAGCCTGTGATCACTGGATGTAAATCTGCATTAAGGTAGATACCTGTCTGTATCTAATGCTTTATAGCTATGGACAGCAGCATGTAATATATACATAATTTTTTTTAAAAGAATTGAGTTGGACTTAGCCCAGTGAGAAACATGCTAATATGCTAAGGCTTAGGGGCCCCAGTACTCCCCATTGCCTTTTAAGAATGCACGTTTCACACATCTTCATGTTTAGGGAGACACGTCGCTGTATGTAGACACACCAGACTTGATTGCTGAAACCATGTCAGTAGAAACCATTGAAGTTTATTGGCGGTCACAATGCTTACACTGTATGCAGCAAACACCCTTACAAGTCTATCCGCAACCTGATCACGCAAGAAAATTTACCACACAGTCGCCGGAGGGAAGGGAAAAAAAATTAACAGGTTTGTTTCTGGGGATAGAGAAGAGAAATAAAACCGAATTGATGAGTGTCCCATGGGCAAGAGCTGAACTAGAGATGCGTACAACTAGCAGCAACAATTGTGGAAAAAGTACAAGGCAAATAGCTTTCTCCATAATTTTCCTCTGTAGGTTAATTTTTTTTAAATATTCAAAACATTTATTATGGTTTTCATTTTATAAAAATGTATATTTTTAAAGGGCTAGGAGAATGTTAAATACTTCATGCTAGGCAGACCTTGTTATTAAGAACCCCTCCACTGTAGGAACTTCCTCCTGTTCATACATTCATGAGTGCAGGGCAATATATAAATATCCACACGCACACCTCCACACACACTGCCTCGAGGGCTGGGGAAGACTAAAAGTTATTGGCCACACACATTGGGCCTCTGGTGGACTCATCCAAATCGCTCAACAGGAGAGCAATTGGCTCACTTCCTTCTCTCTGGTCCCTACCTTTAGAGACCAAGAACCCTAAATCATAAACTTACACCCGACTTTTAAAAGCAAGAGGCATCTGTCTGAGGATGAGAGTAGCAAAGTGGGGAAAAGAATGAAGCTAAGAACACCAAAACTTTCAGCGGGAGTTTTCTGTCACTGCAAGAGGCCAGGGGACCAGGGCAGCATCTGTGGCTCAAAGGGGTGGGGTGGTGCTCCTCATGGCTTAGAGTTCCTAATAACAAGGGTGATACAGTAACAGGAAGTGATAGTTTTGGGGGCAAGGAACGGGCAATAAGAAAAAATATACATTTGGAATTTTTACTTTTTTTTTTGCCTCTCTACACTGTGTCACTAAATATATCTCTGCACGTTCACACATCCTCGTCCAGTAAAGCTTCAGGCCACCAGAATACACATTTTTTCCTCACTCGCATACACAACCCCTCACATCAGCATTGGTGCACTAGACTCTGTAAAAATTTTTCAGTCACACTTTGTTTTTAAACTTGAGTCAATATAAACCTTGTTCAAAATGTTATGAAAAAATGTACATGTTTATACAAGGCAGGTTGTGGCAGGACACTGGGGTTCTCCCCACATGGGTGGCCCCAGGAGGAGGGGCTGGAGTCGCACACATTTGTGTCTATATCTCCTCCCACCACCCTTCCCACCCAATCCCCTAGGAACCAGCAGCGCCCTGCCCCCTAGTGAGTGTACTCACACCCTTTAACCTGGGAAAGTAGCTAGTTAACTTTTGCCATTTCCCCCACACCCCTGGAGGAGGGAGCCTGGATTAGCCAGGCCCTCTCCCTTGTAATTGTTCGCCCCTCTGGGCCAGACCAAGGGACGCTGCTCTGTACAGGTAGAGTCCAAGGAGGTGTCAGCTCATCATGTCATTGCTGTTCACGCCGTAAGTGGAGTTCTTCATTGAGTCGTTGACTTCTCGACGGAATGCTGACAGGTTCTGGGTGAACCTGCAGAGAGGATGCATGTGGATTGGGGGAAGGGCCTTTCCCTACAACAGTTCTGGCAGAGAAGTGGCTACTGAGAGGGAACAATAAACTGATGGGTTCTGTTTCAAAAGTTAGGTGGTCTTAGTCTTCAGACTTCAAGGGAAAGTTAGGCTAGTTTTGCACCCCGTTCTCACTGACGACTGCACAGCAGTTCTCCAGACCTGGTCATATCTGGGGCTCCGAGGCGCCAGCCACTTTACGTTCATGACATTTGTGACAGAAGTATCACAAATAAGATAGAATGAAACTGTCCAATTTCTTAATGCCCAGAGACCTATAGTATACAACTGTGCTGTGCGATATGGTAGCTTCCAGCCACAACTGAGCATCTGGGTTATGCCAATGCAGTTGAGGCACTGAATCAAACAGATCACCTCATTTAGTTCCCCAATTAGTTGCCATATTTTAAATTAATTAAAATTCGAAATTTGAGAAAACCTGCCATTCAATTCAGTTATTAAAAAACTCACTATGTTTGAAACAACTTGAGTATGGGACTCTACTTTGTGAACTCCAAATTTTATGAAATCTAAATCTAAATTGATCATTCCCACTGGAAATTTAGTATTTGAGTCAAGATGCTGCCAGCTGCTGAAGACTTAATAAGACAAAAAGTGTTAAAAGTCTCTTTAAAATGCTGATTACAAATTGACACGATACTGTTCGATATACTGGATTAAATAAAAATAACTGCACAAGACTCCTGGCAGGGCCTTTCATACTCACCTGTCTCTGTTTTTCGTAAGAAGATTCCGCTCAATGCCTTCCATTAGGTTTTCGAAACACAGATGCATAGCCTGCTGCTTCTCTGGTGGCTGGCTATTCACGATACTGTTCCTTAGGTCAGAAAAATACTGTGGGGCAAGGAGTGAGACAGGTAAGGAAAGAAGATGGGAAAAGGCAGATTACCTCCCCATCATCTTCAGAGCTGGAAGTAACATTCTCCAAAAATGGAGTAGCTAGTCAAGTGGGTTGCAACCTGTAGGGTAATACATCTCTCATCTAGTTAAGAATGTTACGTTTGTACCGCACTTTAAGCATCATCTGAACATGTTCTGATCTCCAGGTACTAACTTTCCTGTACTCGTCCTCTTCGTTTGTCTGACCTGCCACACAGACTGACTTTGAACAGGTAAGTGACTGGTGTTGTTTCAAGCATGACTGGGGCAAGCTCAATGAATGGGCCGCTTTCCCTGTTTCACCAACCTGGGTGTTTCCACAAGCATTTCTCACAGTGCCCCGGAAAGTGGCAGCCAAATGTGTGCCTGCCTGCTACTGCCGTGGCTCTGGGCAGCAAGGAGCTGGCTCTCACCTTTTCATTAAGTAGTATTAAGCCAAGCAGGGGCCGGGACATAGACCACTGGTTCCTACAGTCTTCAAAGATGATGATGTTCAGCACCGTTGACAGCATCTGGAAATGAGAAGTTAATTAGGTTCAAAGGCCTTTTCTATTCAGGGTAAATCAGACAAATAGTTTATGAAACTTTATTTTAATCCTTTATTACAAGGTACTAATTTCTTCTAAGATACCTGCTTTCTTTTTTTTTTTTTTAAGATTTATTTTATTTATACATACAAGCTGGGATACAGACCAGAGGCGTGGGGAGGCCAGAGGGCTCACCAGAGACAGAGCGGGGAGCAGAACAGGGAGATCGGAAATACACTGCTGAGGGAGCAGCGGGCGAGGCAGGAGAGGTCTGCCACGCCATGTGGGATTCTCCCCAGCTGGGCGTCGAACTCGCATACGCGCTGCTGACAGCTCCACAGCACAGCGGTTGTGCGCTGTGGGAGGCCCGGTATTTCCTTTCTTGTTTAAATTTGTTTTGCGAATTTATTTAAAAGTAGACCTTCTCAGTTCACCCTGATTTTTGTAGGGGATGGGATGGGCCAAGCAAAGTGACTCTATAGAGTCACTTTACTCTATAGATATCAGGTACTTATTTTAGAGGAGGTAGCGTTGTAACATTTTGGGGCTGTGATGGGAATGACTTATTTCATTGCTTTCTTCTAGATAAAGGTTGAGACTGGTTAAAATACTATTGACTAAAATCTCATCAACGCCATTTCCTTATCTATTTTTTAGCTAGTATATTTCTGCAAATCTTAGTTTTGAAAAGATGTTACACAAAAATAAAACTGATGGCAAGCATATGTTTTGATCTATTTCTACTGTCCTTTATTCTTGTTCCTGGCTTTACGGCTGGATGTGCTGAGCTCACGCTCTACTTACGGCAACAGGTGAGCACAGTCACTATCATGGGAGGAGGACAGTGCTTATGGGAAGGCCCAAGGCACAGGGTCTGGTGTGAGACTCAGAAGGACAAGTCAGAACCTGATTTTTTCAGATCTTCTCTATCTAGTGCCACTCAGGAAACTCAGAATCCACTGCAATCTGAAAGCATACACTCCAGTTGGCAGCATTACTCTGGTGAGATGCCAGTCAAATTTAGCATCTTGCTAAGAATCTTGCAGAGAGGTTCTTCCCACACTGCCTTCTGACCTTCAGGCTGCTTACCTGCTGGATCATCTCTGGATGCTGCTGCATGATATGCAGAAAGCGATCGCTCTCCTGGTTCAGCGGTGTTGTTCTCTTCTTGGTGCTACGTGACAGCTGCTTGAAGAGGTATGTTACAATGTGGTCCAGACAGGAGCAGCAGCCTGTGCATACCATGGTGTCTGCCAGAAAGAGGGCAAGGGATGGAACAGAGCAGATACAAGTTACTGATGGTGACCTGGACAAACATGTACTGCCCTTAGCTGAGATCCCAGAAGGGGTTGGCAGTTTTTAGATAAGGGACTGTTCAGGACATTTCCTGTTACCTCTCATCATACAGCAAAGTTTGAAAGTGAGTATGTCAGACAATAAAATAAACTATACTGAAATTACTGATTCAGTGTGGTATAGATGGATGTCTTCTACTTCACGAAGAAGCAAGTGCTTCCATTGTGGGCCTCCCTAGTGGCCTAGGGGTTAAGTCTCAGAACTATTGCAGCTGCGGCCTGAGTTTGACCCCTGGTCAGGGAGCTAACACACATATGGCGCAGTAGACCTCTCCTGCTATAGCGTGCTGCTTCCCTCAGCAGTGTATTTCAGCAAACCCGCCTGTTCTGCTCCCCACTCTGTCTCCAGTGAATACTCTCACCCCCACATCTCTGGCCTACACCCTGGTTCTATGCAAAAATAAAATAATAAAAAAAAGAAATTTGTAATTATTAGTACCTCTAATTACTCTCCTAAGAATTCTAGGAGGTAAGTGTTTCATTTCACAAATGAGGAAACCAAGGTTTGGAGAGGTTATATGGCCTGCTTCAAGATCACCTACTAGTAACTGATTGATTAGAACCAATTAGTTATTGGTTGATTAGAACTGGGGATTAGAATCTAAGAAGTCTGTGATGTGAGCTTGTATTCTGAATTACCTGGGGGATGATGGCATCAGTAATATAGCCAGCTCAACACAGTCTATCAACGTCTATAGTTGGCTAGAGTGGGGTACTGTATTTATAAAAAGCATTTCAGGGTAAGCTGGGGGAGCACACACTCATCTCTTCATTTTATAGGGGCTCTGTAGCATAGCCTGTGCACAAAACTCTGACTGGGTAAGGCAAGGCACGGGCCAGAGACTAGGGGATGAAGCCTCGGAAGAGTAAACCGTTGTTTCTGCTTGCGTAGTAGTCCTGCGATTTTTAAGAAGCTATCTAACAGCCTTCCAGAGCAGGGCCTGATACCGTGGCTGGATTGTCCCAGATACTGTTTCACAACCTGATGTTAGTAGATACATATCAAAGAAGTGGCAGAGAAGTATAGATGACAGCAGACATGTAAAAGCAGACAATTAAAAAATCATTCTATACGCATTTGCAGTATATCATGAGTGTTTTGCAGTTAAACAGGAAGACTTAATCTTCCTATTTATGCTTTGTTCAGTCTAATATAAAGAGTGTTTTGTTTTCTGAACATATATATACCAACTAGGATTGCAGGAAGGCAGCCTAGCAACAAAATGGTTGACAGGAGCCATCAGGAAGGATGAAAACACTTTGGGAGCTAACAGTGTAAAATATTTCCATAGCTTCCACAGCCCTCAAGATAGAATCCAAACATCCTTACATGGCTTAAGGCCCCTCTTCGTGTTGTTGAGATTTGCCCTTGCCGATTTCTCTTTCCAGAGTTACTTCATTCTTCTCCAACTCTTCTGCAGAGCGTGCCAGTCATCCGGATTTTCCTGTTCTTTCTTGCCTCTAGGTGCTAGTACCTGCTAGGGCCCCCTTATGCCCCAACCCCATAGGACTTTGTAGTCATCCCCACTGCAGTGTGTGAAAGGGCCGTTGTCTGTGCATCTGTTTAATATACCAGATAAAAGCTCAAGGACAGGAAATCTGTGTTGTTAATACTGGGCCTTTTGTGCGTAGTGCAGTGCCTGCCTGGTCCTCAGAAGGGGATAAGTATTTGCAGGATCAGAATGTACGCACGAGTTAAGTATTCTGTTGTGAGGGCCAGCTCCCCAAAGCAATAATCCTTTTGGATTCGAGGGCAAGAGTTTCCCTTTCTGATAAGTGGTAAAGACCAATCCACCTAACGAGGTACTTACCGAGTGCTGTAAGTCCTTCCGAAATGGAAGAGAGAATATACATGATGACATGAGGTTCCAGGCTTGCAATAAAGTTCATGTGGTCCTGGGTCAGGACTTCCAGTAGTGAGTAGTACGATTGGCTGAGTTTGGGGTAGTCCTGTGGGAGGAGGTTGAAAATCACTTAGTCGCTGTGTACTAAAGCATGCAGGGAGCAAGATCTTAAATAAATTAGTTCCCTTCAGCTGGGAAGACCTATTTATAGCAGAAAGGAGCTGGATCCTAGCCCTCCAGAGAAACATTCAATCGTGGTTCGGATCAGTGAAGCTTAAGGCTTACCAGGAGATCACTGTGGGGAATAGAGAGCAGCAACTTGATGAAGGTCTGTAGAGCATTGTCCAGGGCATCATCTCCATAGAGACGGAAGACTCCAAAATTGACGTAACTCCCACTGAGAGCAGCCTTCAGCATGGAGAAGCAGATGGAGATGCCTTTGAGCTTCAGTGCATACACCTGATCCTTTGGGAGCTCTCCCAGTGTCAGGATGCGATTGCCTGAACAGAAATGTGATTTATCAGTGTATTTTTAACTGCGTTATAAATGATAGTTTATATACCACTAACCCTCCTGCTGGGAGTCAAAAGTCCTTAGTGCAGCTGGCACAGTAATACAAATATATGAAGAACACAGCATGCCGTGGCGGTGCTGGCCAGAGACCTCATGCTACATATGGGATAGTAAATAAGTTGGTGTCTACTTCCAGGGTTATGTTCCTCTAAAGCACTTACCATACATTGTTATCATCTTGCTGGTTTCTCTAAAGAGTAAGATTCCATTGGGGGATGAGACATCAAACTGAAGTCGTTGGGATCTGAGAATAGAAAAGGAAGAAAGTCAGAGGCATCTTACTGGAAGATGAGGTTACTTCAGGCTCTCACTTGATTATCTTGGGTGGTTTCTTTTCGCATGAAGCTGTGTAGATTACCTATCCTAATGTGAAATAACCAGGCTAATCAAAGCTATTTAACCAGTGATATAGCTTACATCTTGAAGACCGTTATGCTAGATTCAAGTTCTGTTGCTCAAATTGAAAACATTTAAAAGAAAGAAAATGAAGTAGCAAGTGAAAGTATTCTCTTAAAATCCTCCACTTTATTTGACTAGAGTTAGCTTCTTCTACAGTTACCTCTTGCTGGTATTAACACACAGCTCTTCAGCCACTAATCTATAGTTCCCTTTCTATCTTCAGTGGTAACTAAGGGAGGAGTGTACGCAGTATTACCAGCTTATAAGAAGACAAGACACAGAGGCCTTGGAGCACCACAACACATCAGGCAGGGAAGTAAAAGAGTTAAAGCTGAGCACTGCATTCTGACTGTTCCCTAGACCAAAGCACATCTCCTTTGGTTTGCTCCACACCTATTAATGAGCTTTATTCACTCTAGTTGGTAAGGCCTCAAATCCAGGATCCTTCTTGAATGTTCTTTCCCTCCCTCCCCACATTGAATCCATCAAGATGTAGCTCTACAATGTGCCCCAAATCCATCCACTTCCATATGGCCTTTCTGCTTCCACTCTTGTTCCCTACAGTCCCATTTCTCAACGGAAGCTGCTCGTCAGAATATTTCAACCTCTTGTTTCAAACAGCTCAGCAGCTTCCTACTGCACTGAGAAAATGTTTGGCTCTTCATGAATGCTTTACTAAGTTGCTATACAATCTTGTTGCCTCTGCCTGCTTGACGCCCCGGCCCTCCACGGCCCCTCCTTAGCCAGCCTGTGACATTGTTCTGTTTCAAGTCTTAGCAAGCTCACCCCGTACCAACGGTCCTGCAGTTGTTTTCTCTGTTTAGGACACTCTTTCCTCTTCTCTGTGCAGGACTACTGGAGTCATTCTTGTCATTCAGATCCCAGTATCACCTCTGAGAGGTGATTTCTGATCCTCTGTCCCTTTAATTCCCCTCTATTACTGTTTCATTGTTCTCACAGCAACGTATCTCTGTCTGAATCATCATCCAAACTAGCTTTACTGTCTTCCCCCCAGAATGTAAGCTAAGAGGACAGTGCTTTTGTCTGGCACAATTGCAGGGGCAGTGGCTGGCAAGTTAAATTTTTACTGACCTAGCTGTACTTGGCACAGTACCTTTCTTAAGAAAAGGTATTCCAGTGTGCCCCTACCCCTCTCAATTGTGGCTACGAAACGAGAGCTATGAAATGTAACATGGCATCATGACTAATGTGAACCTTTATGTACACGGGCAGTGAAACAGGATCCTGATTCCCAGGTTCACGTCTCAGAAGAGATATCTTGAGACTATTTAAATTGACGTATTTCCTGCAAGCAACTGTGGCTTTGCAGGGTTGTAAGCACCTTGCTTTCAAACACACACACACACCCACACACACACACACACACACACACACACACACACACACAAACTCTTAGAGGCTTTCAAATTCAGAAAGCAGTGAACTTTACTATCTTCTGCCCAAAATAATCTGCCCAAAACACAAGATTAAGCAAATTTTCTTAGCGGTTTCTTAGACAAAAGGATAGTTGTGCTACCTATTACACCTACCTGTTATGAACCAATTCAGCCATCAGCTTGAGCACAGGAGTGGTACAGGCTGGATCATGGTACCACAGTTCAATTGCCCGCTGGAGAATTGGCATATAGGATGGGTATCTGTACATGAAAAGCTAAGGAAGAACTTCTGAATGCAGAAAGGTATGCAGTTTCTTACCTACTGTTTGCTCATCTAAGTCATTCTAATCAGAATATGCAAGTGATTATGTGTCCTCTACCTTGTAATACGCATCTAATAATACAATGAATGTACATTATGCCTTTCTTCTGAAGAGCACAATGGATTTCATTATTATCTTTCTGCCAATTCTATAATGTGGTAGGGGAATCAGCTACTTCCATCACATAACTATTAGAGAAACAGAAGCACTCAGATTTAAAATGGCTATAAAATAATATGGTTAGATTTCCAAATTTCAAATAAAGGTGTCTTTTTTCTTATAGACTGAAGTATCTCTTTTGGTTAAGTGTAGTAAAATTCATATGCAACAGTTCCACAAGCACAAATATATGGAACCCAAAAGAGAAACTGGGAAACTACATCATTCATAGCCCAATTTCAGTGATCACAGCAGACCACACAGTGTCTTTAGACTATTAAGGAATGACAATTGCCTGTTGCAGGTTTTGTGGATACTCTTCACCTTCTCTGTCCCACCACATCTTCCCTCCCTCCCCCTTCTCCTCTTCTCATGACTTCACCACCGCTTAGCTCTGGTGAAGGCTTGCTGTGTATGCTCCTAGTTTGTATTAGGATACATCCATTCAAACAGCATCATGAAGCTGGTCTTGGCATTGAAGGCGAAAGCTATCCCTCTCAGGTCTCTTACTAGGCCAACCAGAGTTCGCTATAGTAAAAAGAAAATACGTTAAAACAGATGAAATATCAAACCTATAAACATCTGATGGGGATATCACATATCTGTAATCAAATTCTCCTTTCATTCAAAAGACTCTCTCCCGAGTATTTTGATATTTTCCATACTAGAATAGAATCTTTTTACTTGGAAAGTCAGTTTGGGGAGCTTGTATACTAAAAGAGGAACAGTTCCTGACCCATCATAGCAAAAATATAGTCTGGTAAAGTTTTAAGACATTAATGCGTTAAAGCACATGTAAAAAGTGGAAAAGCAAAAAAGCTCATTAAAAAAGCAAAGAAAAAAGGATAAAAGTCACAACATGAAGAGGCTGAGGAGCCATATATCCTAAAGGTCTGGTACAGAGCCTACCGCTCCGCCATGCAGCACAACAGGAACTCACAAGCAGACCCAGCCAGAGGAAGGCAAGGGGAGTCTCTGGTCACCTTTCCCTTTAGTGTAGGTGTCTGGAAATAAGACAGCTATGTTGAATCCTGGAGTGGTAAAGTACTTACTATACTTTCACAATGAGAAAGGCCTAATGAGGTGAAGTAACTTGCCCTTAATTATGCTGTTAGGTGGCAAGAGCTAGGATTAGGAGGCCAGAACCAGCAACCCAAATCCCATGCTCTCTTTCTCATTAGAATTTTATCATAGGTCCCAAAGAGTAGTAAGACTGCTTTTGAAATCTGATAGTCATCAGGCTCAAGGGGACTGCACATCCGGGTATCCTGACTCACTTGTCAATCATGACTACACTTCTCCCAAGGGCAAGATTGAAGCGGAGAGTTCTATTCCAAAACTGATACCATAAACTCAACTTTCAAGACAAGTTATATGAGGCATGACAATGATGTGGTTAATGGCTGTAGTTTCTGGCCAAGGAGGCTCTGTTATTTTATTTACTTTATATGGGCTACTGTGATGGAGAAAAGGGCTAATATTCAATGATATGCCTCAAGTCCTTGATATTGGTTGATACTCTAGCCTATGTTATGCGCATATTCCACAGTAATCTTAGCTTTGGATGACACCCATCTCAGACCCCAAAGCACTGGTTTAGAGAGCTGAGAGAGAGTTGGACAAAGTTGTATTGTTCTATAATGTCCCTGCTAATTTGGAGACAGAAAACTACAGGGCTTTCTAAAGATGAAAAAGGAGACAATTAGAAGGTCAGGTAAAACCTCACATTTTTTTGAAGAAAAAAAAATTCCACAAATATAATATAAATTTATTAATAATATATCCTAGAATCTTCCAGTTTTGGTATAGAGCTCTACAGCTAGAGCAGGTGTGTGTGAAATAGTAAAATGAGGAAAGCAGAAATCAAAAAGTGACAATTCTGAGAGCCAGAAATCAATAACTAAAGGTGATTTAAAAATTCCACATATATAGAAATTCACGAACCCTTCAAAATGATTAATATGTCAAAGAAGGAATCTTAATGGACCATACAAAGAAATGAATAATAAAAATGTTATATATCAAAACTTATGGATTCTGGAGACCCGTTTCACAACAATGTGAATATTCTTAATGTTACTGAATTGTACCCCTAAAATGGTTAAGATGGAAAATTTTATAAATGTGCTTTTACCAAACTAAAAAAATTTTTGCAATAGTATGCCTAATGGAACATTTATAGTTTTAAATGATTAGATTGTGAAAGAATTGAAAAATTAAGACATCAGAACAACAGAACTACCCCAAGGAAAATATATGAAAATAGGGGTTAAAAGCAGAAATAAATGAAGTAGATTTTGTGGAGAGAGGGCAAAGACTAATAACATTAACAAATCTGTGGTAGGACTGACCTAGAAAAAAGAGACTGCGCTGAATAGCAGTATTAAAGAAAACAACCAAAGACACAAGAGAGTAAAAAGGCAATGAGAAAATGCATAACTTTATGCGGATACATTTGAAAATGCAGACAAAAATCCTAAGGAATTACATCTTAATGTAGCTTATGAATGTATACTGGTTCTTTTATTTCAAATCTTTTTGAGTCTGAGAGAGGAGATACTAAATTGAACTAGTGAATAATTTAAGGATAAGCACTATTTTCGGCAGTGCCAGCTAATCTAGTCTCTGTTGGGGACTGTCCGCAACCAGAAGCTGATCAATCAATGGGCGACGACTCACCTTTGCCTCTTGCTCGTTGAAGCTATTAGTGCTAAACATCTGGGCCACAGCCTCAAACGCTGCTGTGAGTGGCAGCATGAATTGCTCATACTGATCTTCATCCTCTCCTGTAAAGGAAATAATCCAGAGTGTGATCCCAATGTAAAAAATGCAAAGCTGTCTATGCATGGAAAACAAGACAAATAAGGATGAGTAATCCAAGGAGTCCTGTATATTATCCCAACAGATACTGTTAGTAATTTCAGAACATGTATGTAGAAAAAATTTTAAACTAGAAAATGACCAAAATCACTTGGTGCAGGGATGTTCCAAAGGTTTTGATACTGAGTAACGATATCAGAGATTCATGTGTGTATTTAATTGTTTTTCCTTAAGTGAGAACTACTGTTACTGTTAGTTGAGAAAGGACTGTCTGGTGTTGAGCATTAGAGGAGACTCAAACCTGAATCAGATGCTAATGGAGTCTTTATTCACACCTTTTTTCATAAACCTCAATGGTTTTATAATGTCATTTAAATTTAAACAGCTCAAAATTATGACATCATTAAGTTTCAATTATCAGTTGACCCAAAACTACTAAAACCACAACTAGAGCTAGAAAGGTATGAAAACCCTCCTAGTTCATGTGTGCCAGTGAACTGGATAACAAAAGGTTTTACTGACCATTGCAGGCCGGTTCATCTCAGGGTGTATGTGTGGGAGTTATTTAGCAAACAAGATGCATTTAGGAAACTCAATTCTGAATTCCCTTATTTTAAAGATGGGAAGTATGAATAGAAATTTAAAACCACTGTGTAGCAGAGGGAAATTTTAGGTATATACTGCTACTTTCTTCCAGTCACAGGGGCCATGGCAGCATGCTCTGTTCTTGGTGAAATCAGACTGCTATTTCAGATAGTTTTATTACTGTTGAAATAACAGAAAAGACCTCCCCCACACCTAGTTTCTATCAAATAAAAATTTAGAATAATGCCAGATTACTTCATGAGCCTCTAGGATTTATTGCAGTACCTAAATCCACCATGAGGAGACGCCCAAGTGCTGTGTAGAAGGTAGTCCGACAACGCATGTCTGTCAGGTTGGACTGATTGTTAATACCCAAAAATGAAAAGTGCTCGCTCTATTGAAAAAAAGAAAACAAGTTAAAAAGATAAAAGCATGGGTTAGAGGCAGAATGCAAGCCAGTAATTTTAGGATTACTGAGCCTTTCAAGCTAATGGCTCCATAGTCATTGCTTAAGAATATGAAGGGTATGAAAAAAAGTTTTTATTTTTTTTTATTACTGTTGTTTCTACCTACAACTAATTTCTCGTAGTTTGAAAAGTAGTAGGTGACTTCACCAGAACTCAGATCATCTGGATCCCAGAGAGTAGCTCTGATGACAGTATGTATAATCTGGCAGCAAGATGGAACCAGGGACAGTGTTTGGCTAGAATAGCACTGTGGACCTCAATTTAAGTAACCCCCTTATGCACTGAGAAAGTATGTGTGTGGGTGGCTATAGAGCAGAACTGGGACGAGGGGCTGAAATCACTCACCGTGTGATTGTTCAGCATGAACTGTACCGCACTCAGCTTTACTAGTTTCCTCACACTACTGTATGTAAAGACAAAGGAGGAAGGTCAAGGAAAGCATGACACGAAGTAAGAATCTTCAGTGCAGAATGAACCTTCTGGGTAACATACAGTTTCTTTCTTTACTTTGAGTTTCATGCCAATTATATTATTTTCCTTAACTCCAATGGGAAAAAATGATGGCCTCTTCTAAGCAGTATTTAAATACCAATGAGAAAATACCCAAACCAAACACCATCTGTAAGAAAAGAGACAAACCCCAACAGTTTCCCCCAAGACCCAGAGCTTTTCTCAACGGGAGTCCGGAAATTTAGGCGCTAACGTCCTGCCTGAGGCATCTGCTGTGTGTAGCGCATTCTCCACAGTGCAGTTAGAATGGTGCGAGCTATGTACCATCTTTGGGAGAACTGAGAAAAAAATACCTCAAATAATTTTATAGGGTTTACTTTTCTTGCAGACCCCTGGCTGTGAAAGGCTTAGAGCAATTCAAACTTCAAGCAGACCTAGTCCAATTCAAGAGTAAGTTTGTAATCCGGATGCTTCTACCAGTTAGCTGATAGATGATCAGGATGGACTACACTGCCGCTGAGGATGTGGGAACCTTGGCCACAAAGAGAAGGGACCCAAGAGAGACATCTGTTGGGTATTTCTGGATCTTAGGAATACATCTGCAGAAAGCTATTAGCTTATATGCTGGTTCATTTTGGGGGTCTGGAGTTACTCCTGATTCTATGTGGGTATTTCCCTTGTCTCCTAGGAGAATGGAAGACACTTGAATATGCAGGAAGCGAAATTAAATAGCAAGGAACCATGATGTCTACGATCAGCATGCCACAATTCCCGTGGTGCAGAGAAGCTGGTTTAGAAAAGGATATCCAATGGAGAGGTCATTTAGAAGCTGCAGTGTCTTGGAGGTGATTGGTTCACAACGGCCCCAGTACTTCAGGTTGGTGATGCTGGAGGACAAAAAGAAAAAAAAAGCAGGAGATGCTTTTGATTGGCCTGGTTTTCTTGGGGGTTGGGAGAAGAAGAAAATCATTCATCAAGAGTCACCACACATCTGCATCACCAATTCACAGACACCACAACCACAAAAAATGGGTATAAAATCTCCGTACTTACATTTGGTTGACTAGAAAAATTATCCTTCAGATAATCTTCACTACTTGGTTCCAAAGCTACACTGGCCCATACCCAGGCCCTTGGAATTCTGGGGCACTCCAGGGCTGATTTCTGCAGCAAGGGTAAGAGATTTCTGCGGCAGTGATAACATGCAGACGTATGCAATTCTGCACCTGCACCATCCACTGTCAGCTGCAGAATTCTAGTAGCCCTTGCTTCTGGGTTCTTGGCTGGCAGAGTCCTTTAGACCCCCTTTGCTTTTTCATCTTAAATTATTAACCAGCTCATGGATATGAGTGCTTAAGATTGGGAGAGTTGGAAGGTGGTAAAATGTCACTTTGCACACAGCCCTGGGTAATATCTGGCTCCTATTGTGTGCTTTGGTAAATTGAACTCCTGAAAGGGGAAAATGTAACCGACAGGGCATAAATTAAAAAAAACACCAAAAAAACCCCACAAAAACCCACCAAAAAAATAACCAGACCAAAACAAACAAAAAAAACCCCAATGAAAAACCAAAAAAAAACCCAAAAAAGGGCCAATTAGAAGTGCTAACTTTGAAGACAGTTCAAACAATAGCACTAGATTTTGAAGATTCAAGACTCTTAAAAGGTATGCTTCTTCAGAGGAACAAGCCCATTTTAGAGTGGGGCTCTCCTCCTGGGGGGCAAACCTAACAGAAATTGGCACCAGCAAGTGAAAGTCCACTCTTGGCATCCCTGGCAGCAGAGTGATTGGGTTAGAGGCTGAGCACCAATCTCTGGGAAGGGAGGGCCATTTTGTTAGTCACAATAGGGTTTCACCCATGATTCCAGAGGCGATAAAAGAGATTCCACATGAACAAAATTAAATCCTTTCCTGTACAAGCCTGGAATGCTCTGGGGCCGGGCCATATCTCTAAGCACAGCTTGTCACACACTCAAATGCACAATTTTCTGACGCAAACGATCAATGCTGGAATACCAAGGCACTGGCAACACAATGCCAAGATCACATTTTACAGTTGCAAGAGGACTGCAAGGGACTCTTGCTGAAGGCAGGCCAAAACACTTACATTTTTCCTATGAAGACACTTAGGACCATAGTCTCATCATTTAAGCCTAGAACTTCTGAGAGTCGACGGTACAGCTGGTGTCATGTTAAAAGGAAAGAGAAAGTAACCAGAAAGTATGGATTAGAAAAATCACACCCAATACTGTTTTTGTTCTTAGTCATGGTTAAGTAAGATGAGATGAGTTAGTTCCTAAGTTTTACTAAACAGTGTACAGATGCTAAGCTACCTTACTGGTCCTCTTCAGTCCTGCATTACACAAAGACTGTCAAAACTTTCTGCTATTATGGACATTTAGGTATGGTGACTGAGAATTGAGGGAGACCAACAGATGTTTGGGGGAGACCAAAAAATGTTTTGACTGGCCATTTGTTAAGCATATGGAGCACAAGGGAAGTGGACCCAATTCCTTGGTGAGTTTCCAAAATTCTACAAATTAAAATCTGGAGACTCTATCTGAAGACACCCAATCAGCAAGTGAGAACTAAATGGAGCCAAATGAGAGTCTGTTACCTTAGAGGATTTTTGCACTTGGTCCCCAATGTAGATCTTACGAAACTGTTCAAAAAAGCTCAGCATGGCTAATTCTAGCTTCTCATTACCGGCCTGAGCCAGGCGAGAATCTGTTAGGTTCATCAGCTGGAGCACCCTAGAGGAAGAAAAGCAATGATTCTCTCAACAGCAGGATATCCTGGTCATTCTAGAAAATCCAACCTACCCTCATAATTGTGTCTCTCCTCTCCTTAACCATCCTATTTGAAAGGCACCTTCTATAGGCTCTACACTCCATTGAGGAAACAAAATTCTCCATTTCTGGCCCAAAGAAACCACACTGGAGGAATAAATATGAATGCCCAATTAGATATTTAACACTTCCAGTCCACTGAGACTGTAGGTTGAAGCTTCAAAACTGTGGGAGAGATACTGGTATGAAGGGTTACTGAACTTCATGAGACCTTGGGTAAAACTATTTTCAGCGTCCCAATTCTTCTACTTTTACAAAATGAGGGAGGACTGGACTAGACCAATGGTTTGTGATCTTTACTGTCACAGCCATGAAAGGAATCAAGACACATGAAAGATGAGCGTTCGAAGGCATGTGACACCTCCAAGGACAAAGAGCAGACATGCTTCCTGAGATTTCATCCTTTTCCTGCACGCATCCCCCCAAACAAAGCACACTTGAATGCAAGTGAGCGAGTGGTGAATAAAAATGATGTTCTTATAAGCATGCCATTTGACATTTTGCTAGTGTGAGAACAGATGACAAACTATTTGTGACTTATCATGGATGAATTATATTCGGTCATCGTGCTGCACACTCGGGTCGAGAACCAGTCCACAAGACACTGCCTAAACTCAATTTATATTATCACACATGCATCGTTAGCACACCTGGCTGCAGAATCAAAAAGATACTAAGATTTCATCCTTATTAAATCATTGCTCAACTCTTCAAAAAATGCCAATGGGAGATGAAATGGAGAGTTTTGTCAGGATTAAGGCCCCTAAGAGCAAACGGCGATCTGATAAACAAAATGGTGGTGGAAAGAGACAAATGGGGATTCTCAGACAAGTACAAATTATAGATTGAAATGTTGGGAACCAATAAATTCTAAGGCATCATGTTAAAAAGTTTATCTCCCGGGTCTCCCTGGTGGCGCAGTGGTTAAACGCTGCGCTATGGTGTTGTTGGCAGTGGCGACGCGAGTTTGATGCCCGGCTGGGCATCCCACATGGCACAGCAGACCTCTCCTGCCTTGCCCGCTGCTCCCCTCAGCAGTGTGTTTCCATCGATCTGCCTGTTTTGCTCCCCACTCTGTCTCTGGTGAACCCTCTCACCGCCCCACGCCTCTGGCCTGTACCCCAGCTTTTATGCAGAAATAAACTCATCTTTAAAAAAAAAAAAAAAAGTTTATCTCCCAGGAGAGCAGTTTAGAACTTTTCAGACTACTGGGACCCTGCAAGGTCACAAAACTATTTTCATAAAAATATGAAAATACTACTTTGTGCGTGAAGGTACAGTGGAGTCTTCCAGAAGATACAAGACTGGTCAGGTCATGATGACTGAACGCAGAAGCAGTTATGAGAATCCAGCTGACTTTTATGCCAGACAGTAAAACAAAGCCACTCTCCTCACTTTTTTGGGGGAAAAATCATTTCTTAAAAAAATACTTTTTTATGTTAATATTTGTACAGGTTTAACTATGATCTTTAAATGAATAAATGTTAAAAAAATTTTGTTACTTTTTAACATGGCAAATATTGTTAGAAATATCTCACATAAACAAAAGTTCTTTGCGGTCCTGAATACTTTTTAAGAGGGCAAACAGTCCTGATAAGATATTTAAGAACCTGATTCAGGTGTCCAAAACTCCAGATTTAAATTTTATTTCTGCTAGGTAAATTTTTAGGAATCACTAAATCATTTACAGATTTTCGGTAAGGTAAGGTAAGAATCACATAAATATAAAATAACCTGAAATCCTGATGGTAGAAAAGTATGTGGTCAAGGTCTGAAAGGCGGCAGCGACTCTGCCTCTTTAGGAGTATGTGGAGAGCCCGGTGTCCTATCAGCCTTACTCTGGCAAAAAGCTGTCCACAGCTCACTAAGATCTGTCCCTCAAACAGAACGCCTTCCGTTCTTGGCTTTCCTAATTCTGGATCCAGAATTTTCTTGCTCAATTACTGCAAATGCTTTTCAGTAAGGCAGAGCTCGCTTATAAAAGGCCGGGCATTGGTGCTGTAACAGTCCTTCATTTTAATGTGCAATCAGTTTCTATTAATGGAGAGGCAATCGTTAACAGAACCATGTCAAGTTCCTGTAGTCTCAGGAGCCAAAGGGGGAGGGACATACCAGCAAAGTGGAAAGCCTTTGTGGGAGCACTTACCGACAGACAAGCTCACCATCCATAGCATCTTGTTCATCAGTGCTGGCAAAAGAGACCCGGCCACCAATCACTGCACCAATGATGTAAACTAGCCATGTCAGCCTTCCTACAAGAGGAAGAAGACCTGTTAGTGTCACCTTCAGTGACAATTTCATGAAGGAGTTCCTCATGAGGTTCCTTTCTTACTATGTGCTTCCTTAATCTGAGAACACTACAGCAGAGCCATAAAACCTTACTTTTTTGTACAGAGTATATAATAGTTACTCTCTGCTCTGGCAAGGGTATGCATGCCAAGTGGGAAATTCACTAGATAACTGATGCTTCCCTATCAGACAAGACCATTATTTCTGGATTCAGGTCCTAAACATATCTGTTACAGGTATGATTTCAATTACTCTTCCTTGGTTCCCTGTGGCATTTATTTACAAATATTTTTTTATGTATATGGAGATAACTGATGATGGAAGGATGCTTTTTAAGGAGTAAGAAAGAGAAATGGCAATAAGTGAAGGTACTGACAGTACCTCCTTCCAGGCCCAGTCTGTTGTCCACTTACCCTCCTGCACAGCAATATCCATCGGGCTAGCGCTGGCGCTCTGCAGCAGCTCCTGGTAGGACTGAGCCGACTGGTCAAACAACTGCACAAGGAGTGCACACGTCTTCTCGTACTCACAGCGCCCGATTGTAGACAGCTGGTCCAACTGCTGTTGTACCAGACCTGTATCCTCCAGAGGATCTTCCAGCCCATCTCTAGTCCCAAGGAAGAAGGAAGGTAGTACTCTTAAAATGTGCCTATTGATTTTCTCATGGTAGCAGCTCTCTTTCTTAATTTAGTCACCATTTCCAACCTTAGAGGCTCATGCCTTTTTTGCCAAGGAAGGAAGGAAGGAATACATACATACATACATATATAAAGCTGGAAGATAAGTATCTTCACCTTAGGAATCAGTCTTCCTTAAATATATTCTGATTGTTGGTGTCCAGTTGTTCAATCTGAATTTCCCTGACATTTATCTGCTCTGGTCTTCTCAGTCCTATGCTCCTCATCCTAGGAGTTCTTGATTTAAAACTACAGTAAACTTTGGGACTATAAGTATCTCATTCCTTGTATGAGGTCATTGTGGCCAGGTGTATTTTGGAATTCAGAAATTTTCACATTTTAGGGAGGCAGTATGATGCCTCTACCAGGTAATATAAAGCCTCAATTGGTTCTGTGGTGTGTCAAATAAAATATTCCTGCAGCAAAATGTGTACATATTATAAATTGTCATACTAAGGTTTTTTAAAAAAGATTATAAAAGGTCTCATATCAGAAGCAGGTCAAATTTTGCCCCCATATGTGTATTTATGAGAAAATTGTTTTCACATTTTGGATTTCAGAATTGCAGATGAGACATTGGTTTTGTATTGTCTACTGGTTCTTAGATTTAAAAATCTTGTGATACTACAAAGCTCTCTATTGTCACATCACAGTATGACAATCCAGCAGAATCACATCACAATGATCAGTCCTCAGTGTATTTACCATGATCTGTACAATAGGCCAAGACACAGTAATTTAATTCTCATAATAACCTTATGAGGTATGCCTATTATTTGCATTTTACAAATGAGAAACTCAGAAATTCATACTGCTATTCATGACTATCTGGGCCCAGTTCTCATACATGTAACCACTCTCCAAAACTGCCTCACTGAAACCAGATGAATCCCCCGAAAGAGAAACTATGCAGTTAACACAACAATGTTTTCCAGTGGGTTTCATAAATAATACATTTTGAAATGATTCATGGTAAGATATTTGAAATAATAACTCCTACAGCAACTAATTGCACTTGACTTGAGCAAATTAAGGCTCCAACTTAAAAAAAACAAACAGAAACCCAAACTTTGAGAATCTAAGCAAATTCTGCTCAGAAATAGTGAGAAAAACATTTAAGAGAGGTCCTAAGCAAAGAATAACTATCATTTTTTAAAGGGTCCAACATTTCTTTAGTTAGAGGTTTCTGGTCTAGTTAATACTCAAGGCAGAAAGGAAACATGTAATGCAATCAATGATCAGCCGTCTAGAGTTTTTATATCTTCTAGTAAGCTCTAGTTTGTGTAATCTTATTATTTACTTGTTTTAGGAGATCATATTAAGTTCCTATAACTTTCACTTTAAATTTTTATCTATGGCCAGGCCTCCCTGGTGGTGCAAAGGGTTAAGTTTCAGCATTATGAAGCTATCAGCAGCCACTGCAGCACAGGTACGATCCCCAGCCAGGGAGCTTCCCAAATGGTGCAGCAGACCTTTCCTGCCTCGTCCGCTGCTCGCCTCAGCAGCATATTTCAGTAGATCCACCTGTTCTGCTCCCCGCTCTGTCTCTGGTGAATCTTCTCACCCCCTGCACCTCTGGCCTACACCCCAGCTCTTGTATGCATAAATAAATCTTAAAAATTTTTTTTAATCTATAGACTATAAATATTTCTCTCATGTTTAAAGAAAATCAGTAGTAAGGATAAATATACCAATATACCTTGTATTCAAAGATATTGCCATGGCTGGTGAAATAGGGGGACGTGAATTAGATGTTAAAGAAAAAGACTTTATGCTCTCATATGCTATTCTGCTGACATGGAAAAAAAAAAAACACACACACCATACATTATCAGTATAAGTGCCAATAAGATGCCTATCAAGGACATTTTTGCCAATTGGGTACCTGATCTGGTGGGGGAATGAGGGAGCTGTTCAAGTTTCCTTACCTTAGTATGATGTGCACAGATTCCAAACGAGATGTGATGTAGGCTTTGGTGACCTCAGGTGTGTAAGTTTCTAGCATGTGGGGCTCTGTCGCTTTCACATATGGCACAGAGGCTGCCAGCCGCTGCCACAGGCTCAGGAGATAGTGCACACTATTTGGGGCAAATTCCCAGTGCTAAGGAAAACGAAAAGAGCAAAAGGCATGTTTCCTATTTTTTGGTGCACAATTCATTAGTCCCATATTTCTTGAGACAAAGGATGAAGACTTTAAAAACAAAACAAAAAAAGAGGATTAACTTTTATGGACGTGCTCCTCAGATAATTTTGATGCAAGCTATAAAATGAGAGCACTACTGCCCTAAATTACATGACTAAGAAAGAGAGGACACTGTATTTTCTCATCCCTCTTCTATTTCCCTATTCAAATTTTGCCTCTGGGGATGATTACAGGGGACTCTTTCTGCCTTGAACTGCAAGCCCCATGGTTGCTCTACCCGTGCTCCTTACACTCTGTAATGCAAACTAATAGGCTGCAACAGTGGTGACTACTCTGCAGGCTACCCTGTACTTATATTCACCTTTGCCAAGGAAACAAAAGAAACGTTCTTGTAATGTTAAAACCAATGCACAAGGCAAGAAGTCCCAATGTCTAGAAAGAGAGAGACAAGCAATCAGAGACAAACCTGAAGGCTGGTCACTGTGAAGTTAGCTATCAATCGAATGACTTCAGGGTAGTTTTCCACTTTTACTAATTCTCCCAGTTGATAGTTACTCTTCAGTCGGGCCAGTAGTCTGCAGAACTCATGATAATTGTTTGGGTCTGATAAACTCTGGTGACAGCACAGGAAGAAAATAAGTGTAAAATGTAATTCCAGAATGACATTTGGGATGGCAAGAGAGGAGGGAGAATCTACTTTTAACTTCTGAGCTGCAGGTCATCGTGTCTATAATGTTTTAAAATAATTTTTCAAAAAGTCACTTTTAAAAAGGGGTAATCATAATTATCATCTCATAGGTTCCTAACAATCATCCTGAGAGATGGGATTATTAACCTTAATTGAAAGAGTCTGAAATGGAAGCCCAGAAGGATCATACCACTTGCTTAAGATTTAAAAAGCTGATTAATGACATAAAAGGGGCATGATCTAAGATGTTTGTTAACTTCCCACTAAAGTCAAAGAAAGATAATGACATTTTCATTTTCCTATTATTAAGCACAACTAAACTACAGTGGCAAAGTTACATAAACGTTTCATATATTTATATCATCATTACTGTAATAAATGTATTCCCTATATTAATGTTTGTTTTATTATCTCTCTATATCAAATGTTACTAGTTTGTATGCATATTATACTAGCACACTTGTCTCCTTATAAATGTCCTCTCTATTAGCTTAGGAGCACAGAGCTTTTGTTTACAACTATAGCCCTGACACATGGCCAGTGCGCCATATAATTTGTTGAATGACTAAATGAAATTTCAAGAAGAGGGACAGAACTGCATATATTTTTAAAAGAACTGCTTTTATGATGTTACTTAGTATAGAGAAATGATATTTTAAAAAAAAGATGACTGAATCTCTGGAACAGAGAACATGACAAAAAAGGACATTCAAGTTATAGAACAAACACTTGATTGAAAAATATCTTCCTTCTCACCTGAAAGCAGCCTAATCACATAGGTAAATAATGTAAATAAAAAAATGGCAACCATAACAAACTTTTAGAATCTTAATTTCCAGGGGAAAAATGACTAGATTTATCCTGACTTTCCTCTATAAAAGTGATTTCTTCTCACGTCTGTATTCCCAAAGCTAGAGAACAGAAGCTACTCCTTTGGGTAAATATTCTCAAGAATTTGCCTATAAATACAGATTCACCTAAATCTTCTGAAGATCAACAGACTGAACTATTTCCAGCAAAAACTGGAATTTTTGCTAAATGTGGGTGTTTGATGGCTTTCTAATTCATAACAGATAGGCACATACTGTATAGGCATATAGCACTCACTCGCGCTCTCACACACACTCTCTCACTAATTGTCCAAAATCCTACCTGTGGATTTTCCAGTATTCGTTTAACGCCATCGACAAGATGAGAGAGAAACTTGGCCCTCTCTGCATTGTTAAACAGGGATCTTCTGACTGAGGCGATCTGTACTAAGCAGGATAATACCTATAAGCAGGAACAACATAAAACAACTGATTAAAAAGATGGTACAGCTGCCAACAACGCTATCCTTCCAACTCCTGCAACCAGCATAATGATGTAGAACAATCAAGGAGGGTATAGCTTAGGGTATCTGAAACAATTTTATTAATTGGAAAAAATACAAAGCATTAAATCCAAAGTAATCATAACTAGTTAAATTCAGTTTGGAAATTTACTTGTATTCTTTGACCACTCCAATGGATTGACTTTGTTAAGACTTTTATTTAATTAAGGCCTGAAAATACCAAGTGATTCATAATTTAAAAAAAGCTTAGATTTAGTTTTCCTGTTCAACTAAGGTCTTTTGGCCAGTGAGGCTTTACTATGTCCCACTGTAATGAAATAACCAGCTCAGGTGTGTGTCCCAAACAAAATAACTTTTACATTAAAAACATTTTACCCTTTCCCCACTGTGCTAGATATTTATATCCTCTCTTTCTCCCTCTAGATGCTTTCTGCCCTTCTCCACCCCTTCTGCTGTTCCCTGAGAAGCTAACCTCTGTAGACTAACTATAGCCAAACTCCCCCGCCTTGTTGCTTGTAGTTGTCCCCAACCAATGGAAATTACCAGAGGGAGGCCAAGAAAGGGAAGAAAAGAGGCCATGGTTGGCAAAGTTTCTCTACCTCCTTTGTACAGGTCTCCCCTATGCCACAGTTTAGTACTCTCCAGGGTTTCCTTTCCTGGTCTTTTGAGGTTCCCCACTATGGCAAGTCCTAGAGGTGGACATCACCAGCCCCAATTGAATTCCCTTAATTTCTGCCTATACCTTTATGAATTGTGCTTTTATTAATAATCCCTCTTGAGTGTGCTACCTTTTCATGCAGTGACTTAATGACACAAACACCACCAAATTCACGCTTCTGCTAAAGCAAAGGTCTATATTATTTTGGAAAAATATGATAGACCAGGAAAGTATTCTACAGAACTATTATGCCAAACACCCACTATTTTACTGTTTTCTCTGTATGTTTTATATAACTGTACTTTACATCAATAACTGAAACAACGGGTTAATAAAGTCTTACAGGACTTGAATGAATTTCAAGATTTGAAGAGGTTAATTATTGCTTTAAAGGAGAAATAAGCCATTCCCCAGAGTTTTCAAGTGTTATTCAGGACAAGTATGCAAACATGCTTTCCCATCATAACTTCCATTTATCACTAATGCAACATAAATGTGGGGGATTTGCAAGTTTTCTGGGTCGGGACAATCTTCAACTAGACAATGTTAAGGCAAATGCCCTCACTCTAGCCTGGGGCAACAGAAGGTACAGTATGAAGTCAGACACAAGATGAGACCAAAAGAGCTTGTGATCTGTACCAACCTGTCATTAGAGAGGAATAATTTTAAAAGAATTAAGACTTTATTGTGAGAACCTTTAGCCTATCAGCTGAATGTCAACAGACGGGGTAACTAATCCTAGTATTTCTCAGATTTGCTTCTGTTATTTTTGTAAAACAAAGTAAGAATAAATTCATCAACATTTCTACTTCTGGAAATAGGTATGCTTTAGGAAACGGTGGTCCGGACTCACCAGAGGTGAAAATGAAGGAGGGATGGAATGATACAGGTCAAAAAACAGCTGCAGCGTTGAAGAATCTAAGAATGCTGAAAAACAAGAGAGCACTTTGAGTAGGTCTGCACCTGTACTGGCATGCTTCTAGCGCCATTTGTTAGGGAGCCTGTCTGCTTCTTTATCTCATAGACTCTTTATTTTCTTTGACAGTGATAAACTGATAGGGTTTTTTGTTTGTTTGTTTTCCTTTTTCCCTTTTGTTGTAAAGCATGAGTTTTTAGCTCCTCTAAGAAATGGCTTCATTCTTCTGATTCTCAGAGAATAAGACAATCAGAACTTTGTTCACAGCAAGAATTTTTGTTTGCAGCAACACAGAAATAAATATTAAGCCAAAGTGCTTTTGTTTGATCTTGTTTTTAAGACTAGACATTACTCGGTTAAGGTAACAGAGGTCTCTAGGTGCTTTATTCAGAAGGTCAAACTCACATCTACCAGTAAGTCAGTGAGTTTTCCCATGCTGGGGAACCTCCAAGATTCCTTCAGCAATGTCTCTCTCACTTTATTAAGATAGTTGCTGAAAGTATAAATGTTCTCTTAAAGTAAGCTGGGGTGAGCAGTAGTCTGTTTCAGGTGGTGCAGCTCTGTTACCTGATCTCCAGCTGGTGGGAATTTGTACTGTGCACAGGTCATCCGAGGATTCATCAGTAGACGTGCCGATGAAATCAAAGTTTAGGCAGTTATGAGTGAGTTTGAGCAGTTGCATGAGCAAGCCATGCTGACTTTCATCATTCAAGTTTAGATTCTTTCCTGAAGCCTGTAAAAATGACCACATAATGAGCCCCAAACAGTCACTCCCCTCTTCCAAGCTTGCCACCAGACTCATGAAACGGCTGAAGTTAGAAAAGGAGGCGCATATTCACACAGTAAAGCGATGTCCCCAACCAAGAGGATACACTTCTATCCCCTCAACGTCACTTTAAAAATCCTAGCTTCTTGTTTACTACTAAAACATTTACTATAAAAAAGCAAGCAGCTGGAATTTAAAGAATCTCCATTTCAACATTTATTCTTTACATGTTGTAGATAGTGTCCAAGGGATTTTGGAAGCAATATGAGAGGTGGGGTTACTGCATTTGCATTTGAGATCCTACTTATCCTATACAGGTTAGGATCAAGCTCAGTAAGTTTTACACTACTTCCTTCCTATTTTTGATCATAAATATGTCAATCCAAAATTAAAACAAAATCACAACTGAATGTTATTCATTCATCTGTGGCGTACCTGCCGATAGCTGAATACTGGCTGATCATTACTAAACTTCAGATTCCAAGCTTATGCCAGCTATGGCCTTAGTGTCTGGCTGGCTAGTGGTTTTCAATAGTATCAGAGGAGGATTCAATCATCTCAGTTTTCTCAAAAACTGGGGGTCAGTAGAACACCTTTGCTAGAAAGCTTGCTCAACCTAAGGATTGTTTGAGAATTCTGAAGTAAAACTATGTAATTGAGGAAAAATTTGGACATCATTAACCGGAACAAGAATCCAAACTTGTTTCTAAAACTAAAATTGGGACAAGCTAGAAAATGAGGACAAGAAAAAAAAAAACAAAAAACCCATCCCCCAAAATGAAGAGTTAGGGGCTAATCCCACTGAGCTTTCTATAGGAACAAAGTAGCCAAACATTGTGATAAATGTTCAGAGCTCATAGGTTAACATTTCCTTCTTAGTTCAACTCTACCCATAAATGAATCGAAACACCAGCTTTCTATTTTGAAACAGGTAATTTCCTTATGTGATACTGACTACCCCTTCAGGTTATGAAAATCTAAATGGATGTTAAAAATTCAAAATCCATTTTTCCTTACAGATGTTGCTGGTTTATTTGCTGATTTTAACTCAGCAGGGGACAAAGGAGTGAGCCTGGTTTTAGCATGCCAACAAAGTAGTCTGAACCTGCCTTTAGAGCACTACGAATCCAAACACCATAAAGTTAACATGCTTTTACTCTGTATAAGGAACATTTTATGTGGGTATAAAAAAAGCACACAACAAAACCTCAAACTTTGTAGTAAACTAGATTCCCTTAAGGGCGGAGCATGGGTAAGTACCCACTCACTGCTCTTACTTAGAGAAATTAGTCTGATGTCAGTGGTCAATATGGCAAGTCTTGCCAATGTCTGAGATGGCTTTGGTATGAGAGATGATGATGATAATAAAAGAGTTGCATAAATTCTCATGGAGTCAATTAAGAGCTGACATCTAACAAGCACTACTCATTCTCATCTTTCAAAGGGAACTGAGAATCAGGAACCAACCTACAATCTCACCTGTTTTAGTAAATTACAGGAAAGTGTGAAGATATCAAATAATGATGAGTCTCGGAAAGAAGAGGCAATTTTTCTGTGCTTGGTTAAAGGATGGGTGGTGTCTGCCTGTTCAGGAAAATAAACCAAAACAAGTTTTAGAATTGCAAAGAAAAAAATCCATGTAGATTTCAAATAAACTAGAAGAATTTACAATAAAAACAACATAAATACAGTTTTTCATGTTTAAATTACTGTTAAATCAAATATAGAAAGATAATGCAGAAGACAATAAGCTGCTAAAAGCCAGCATATAACTTAAGAGAGGGAAGACAAAAGGGAGAGATGAGTAACTCCATTGTAAAGTTGTAATTTCTTCTTTACAGTTAGGAAGATAAAATTTAACAAATTACTGATAGATATTGCTAATAATTATTATGTTATATTGTAAATGTAGTCTCAAAGACAGATAATAGCAAGTCTTGAGTTTTGGTAAACAATCTGCTCAGGGATGAAGTTACTGTAGAATTTCCAAAACAGTCACTCACTAATAGCCATGCGCTTAAGATAAATGAAACCACCTTTAACATTGAAGTTCCCCATAACTTACTGCAACATGTAGTCTACATGACAGAAGTAAGTACTTAACACAGTAGTTTGCTCTCACTTATTCTCCTGTTATCTATTCAGCCAAATTTAAAAACTTTTTGTAGTTGAGGACCAAATCCTTTAAATTCTTTAGCATGTCCTCTACTCCTGACACATAGTAGGAACTCAGTAAGCGAAAGAAAGGAATTTCAAGGTTGCCAAGAGTTCAACTACTTATTAAAAATTTCTTCCATACGGTGATCAATTCATTCATGACAGTTCATTATGCTTTTGGCATACTAAAGAGTATACTATAAAATTTCTGACTGACAACTAAGTTAGGAGCCTCCCTTGATTTTATTTCTAAGTTCAAATTAGGAGTGGTGACAGAAATAAACTTTCAGATTTAAATCTGACAACAAAAACAGAAAATTAAGTCAATTGGAGTTCAAAATATTCCCCAATTTTAGCTTTAGTATCACTGTGTTATCATAAATGCCTGAGATAGTAAGATACTGCTGGAATGTATATATTTATCATATATCCTATATAATCTGTTATGCTGATTATAATAGAGGATAACACACATTAAGTATGCTAAATTACACATTAAATATACTACACACATTTCTATTATGTTCTTAAGTAAAATTTTGATTTTTTTTTTTTCAGACCAACATTGACATATTTTTGTCAGGCCAAGCTTAAAGGGAGAGAACATAAAACCCACAATTCTGTTCTCTGATGACAAAAGTAATAGTGGCTAAGTGATTAGTTGTTAAAAGCACAGGCTCTGGAATGAGACTTTGCAGGTTTGAATTCAGATATTGTTGCTTGCTCACCGTGTCATGTTAGGTAATGTGCCTAGCAGAAGGTTAGATTTATGTGCCTCAGCTTATCTAGAAAACGGGGTGACCACTGTATCTATCTATCTCATAGGATTTTCTGATTAAAACTTAGTTAATATAAAGTGCTTAGAACAATGCCTATCACACAGTAATCATGTGAAAGTATAAGCTATTATTATTTTGAAAATTACTGAGCACA
>PVIJ01005357.1:56695-104919 GCA_004024925.1 Scalopus aquaticus
AAAAAAAAAAAAAAAAAAAAAAAAAAAAAAAAAAAAAAAAAAAAAAAAAAAAAAAAAAAAAAAAAAAAAAAAAAAAAAAAAAAAAAAAAAAAAAAAAAGCCAAAAAACAAAACAAAACCCAAAACACAAGCAACCCAATTATAAAATAGGCAGAGGAACTGAATAAACATTTCTCCAAAGACACACAGATGACCAACAGGTACACGAAAAAAAATTCATTGTCACTCATTTGAAAAATGCAAACCAAAACTACAATAAGGTATCACCTCACAGCTGTTGGAATGGCCATTATCAAAAGGACAAAATATAGGGCCTCCCTGGTGGCAAAGGGGTTAAGACTTAGTGCTATGAAGCTATTGCCAGCCACTGTGGCATGAGTCCAATCCCTGGCCAGGCAGCTGACCCACATAGTGCAGCAGACCTCTCTAGTCTTGCCCGCTGCTCCTCTCAGCAGTGTATTTCAGTACATCTGCCTGTTCTGCTCCCCACTCTGCCTCTGGTGAACCTCTCACCACTCCCACACCTCTGGCCTACATCCCAGTTCTTATATGCATAAATAAATAAAGCAAAAACAAAAAACAAAAGGATAAGAAATAACATGAGTTGGTGTGAATGTGGAGAAAAGGGAAGCCTCATATATTGTTGGTGGGACTATAAACTGGAGTAGTCACCATAGAAAACAGTATGGAGATTTCTGAAACATTTAAAAATAGAAATACCATTTGATCCAGATATTCTATTTCCGGGTACTTATCCCAAGAATACAAAAATACTATTTTGAAAAGATATTCTGTACCCCCATGTTTGTTGCAGCATTATTTAAAATAGCCAAAACATGGAAACAATCTAAGTATCCAGTGATGGATAAAAGGATTAAAAAAGATGCAGTAACTATACACAACAGACTATTACTCAGCTATAAAAAGATAAAATCTTGTCATTTGCAACAACACAGATGCTTCTTGAGGGTATTATGTAAGTGGAAAAAACAAAAACAAAAACAAGCCAACCAAACAAAGGGTTTCCCTTAGATACAGAGATCAGACTGATGGTTACCAGAAGGGAAGGAGGTTGGATGAAAGTGGGAAAGGTGGCAAATTATATGTTGAGAAATGGAAACTAGACTTTTGGTGGTGTCTAATGTAGTGTATACAGGTGTTGAATTATAATGCTGCACTATGAAACTTAGACAGTTATAAACCAATGTTACTCCAATAAAAACAATATATAAAAAAGTACCAAGTCACAGTTAAAATTTCTCAGGGTTAATAAAAATGTCTGCATAAATATAAGCCATAGCAACAGTGATGCCAATGTAATTAATAGCTGACAAATGAAGGCTGAGATGTTACAATTAATATTAATAGTGGCCTGTCCAATAATTACAAAATTTTAGCTGGCTACAAAAGTAAATGACTGAAAAATAATAGCCAGAGCAAAAGAAAGTCACTGGTATTTCCTCTGTAGTATACTGTGACATCAATGACTATTTAAAACATTATTTGATATTTAGCAGAATGCTTTATGCATTCTGAAAAGATGCCTGGCAAAATCTTTAACAATAGCACATGAGAATTGATTTTTGAATGATTATAAACACTCATCAACATACATAGCAGGAGCACAAAAATGATGCAGTTCCACCTTTGTGATCCTTTTTTGATCTCATTCTTTCATTAGTAAAGCATTATTCCATTAAGGTTTTGACTTAGTTGCTCTCATCTCTAGCAATGAACATTAATACCAGTAAGGACACCTGAGATGGGAAGCTATGATATTCTGGAGACAGAAGACGAGCAGGACAGTAAGAATGAGGTAGACTACACTTACAGAGGAAAACCCAATGGAACTATTTTGTTTCAAAAGGGCATTAATCACTTACCGCAAAAGCACACAACTGCCAAAAAAGATCATCCCACACACAGCAGAAAACACCAATACTAAGAAAAAATATGGCACTTACTTCAATGAGGAAGGCTGTAGCACTTACTTGATTAATTTCATTGGTTAGCTGAGATAAAATTGTGACGCCAATAATGCAGTATTCAACACTATCCTGGTAGAAAAAAGTGTAAGGTAGAAAGAGTTGGCATACGTTGCTTGATTTCAGCAGTCATACTTTTGAAATGACAGAACCCTGTGTCACTATTAAAACTGCCTAGACAAGGTAGCAAGAAATTGTAGTTTAAAACTGTTGCTTTGCAGAACATAAAACTTAACTGCCATAAAGGAAGACTGCTAAATCTGACTTCATCAAAATTGAAACCCTTTGAATTTTGAAAATATTGACAAACATTGTTATGAACATTATAAAAAGAGAAACTGTACAACATGTTTATGATACATGACAAATGAATGCGTAACATAATTTACAAGAACAGATATAACAGTAAGAAAAAGGCAAAAAACAATAAAAAATGTACATTAGATATAAACAGAAAATTCACAGAAAAACAAAGTAGTAGAAATGAAAATTTGTTCCTTCTGACTCATAACCCAAACTCAGATACCATTCTTTTTATCCATTAAATTAGAGGAACAGAAAAGTTGAGCTCCAAGATATGGAAATAACCCAGATGCCCAAAAATAGATGACTGGATCAAGATGTGGTACATATACACAATGGAATACTATTTAGCAACCAAAAAAGATAAACACATGTAATTTGCAGCAACATGGATGGAGCTAGAAGGGATCATGCTCAGCGAAATAAGCCAGAAGGAAAAAGAAAAAATATCAAATGGTTTCACTTATAGGAGGAATATAGGGGAACCAAACAGGAGATCAGGAAGAGAAAATAACAACAACAACATCAAAACAAAAACCAGCAGGCAACCAGAAATGAGAGACATTCAGCAGGGGAGGGGGAGGATAAGGGTTCAAAATGGGGGAGAAAAGCGCACAAGGGACTATGGTGACGGTTCATGGGTGAATCGGTGGTGGGTAACCCACGGTGAATACACAATAATGTAAAAGATATGAATAAAAAATAAATTAAAAAAAATTATTTCTAAGAAAAAAAAAAATTAAAAGTTGAGCTCCCAGAGTAGAGTTACAGAGAAACATGCATCCTTTTAAATGTTAGCGGAAGAAGCTTTTTTGAGGGTAATTTGGAAATGTTTGAAAGTCAAAAATACAAACTTCCCTTTGACTAAGTAATTCCAAGGCTAGAATTCACCCCGCAAATACACTTAAAAGTATGTCAAGATATACATACTAGGATATTGACCAAAGTATCCTACAGTCAAAGTATACAAACTAAACACCCACATATAACAGTGGTTAATTATGATGTTTCAGACTGGAACAGTATGAAGTGGGATCAGAAACAACAAAGTAGGATTTGTTTGTGTTAACATGCGAACATGCAAAGCCAAGATATGTTAAGGAAAAAAGAGACATAGAAGACAATGTACCAAATAACCACATTTTGTGTAATTTAAAAAAGTAGATCCATATAAAAATAAGTACATACAGGTGACATCTCACATTCCTATTACAGCAAATATATACGCCGTACCTGTAAAAATCTTGTGACGTCTGTGATTGCATTTCTGAAGACATAGTCATCTTTCTGACAGTCAAACCAGCCCAGTTTTGTGATTCTGGCATATAACTGTATAAGTGCTTGTGTCACAAAAGTAGCCAACTTTGGCCTAGTGGCAAGGTAGTTGAGCACATAGTTTCCTGTAAGACAAAGTTAATCCATACAATAGAAAGCTGTGCCAGAGAAGGGTGTACATCTTTGTGCTAAAAGTCTAAGAAATGGTAATCTTTTTTACCCTAAACTCTCTTAATTTGTGCTATTGATAAGTGGGATTTTGAATTTAAGATTAGTAGGCTTTCCAATTCCAAATTTTACACTTGTCACAATGCAAAATCTTTAGTATGACAGCCTTGATTCTACCCCTAGATGGTTAAATAATAAGGTATGCACATAAAACCCCTGAACAATGTTTTTCTTAGTTACTAGTGTGAGTAAGGAATGAACGAAGTCTCCTTACAAGAAAAGAGATGAGTCAGGCTTTACCTAGAGGTATTACATTAGGCCTTCTTCACTTTCATAAACCCAAAATTCCAGGGGAAAAAAAATTACCCCTGAATTCTAGATATCCTATCTGCTTAAAACTTTCAAAACATTATCAAACAAGTAACATAAATTTAATTATTACTTGTGTATGTCTAAACAACCTGATTTCTCTAAGAGATGAAAGTCAATTCTCTACTTACGAATATCTATTCGTTGCTCCAACGGTAGAGGGTTGTTTGTGCGTGATACAAGCTTTGTAAGGCATGTAGCTGCCAGTAACTGGGAGTAAGATGACTGTGAAAAGAGAAGGGAAAAGTTTCAACAAACAACTTTACTGAGTTAGTCGGTCATAAGGATTTTAACTTGGCGATAGGTGCTCAGATTCAAGAAAAAGTAAACAGTTGTGCTGTATGTGATCCTCTGGACTTGAGAGGGTCTATCATTTTAAGGAAAAATGAGTCTTACCATGCACATGTGCTTATTTAGCTGACTTCATACACAAACAAGGGGCAGGAGAAAGCAAATGGAATAGATGCTGGATGGGATCTTGTCAGAAAAGTACTAACATCTTTAGAAGACAATTTTCTTCTTTCATTTAAAACAAGAAATCTCCCTTCAACAGCTTTGTTACAATGATGGTTCAAAAAGTTTCACCTCAAAGTATTTCTGTATTATGGTATTAGGGGAAAATAATGTAAGATAAAGAACTACCATATAATGCTATAGAGCTAATTCCCGAACTATACTTTTCCATCAGCATGGCTAACAGCTATAGCTTGTGGGCCGCGCACATGAGAAAACACACACACACACACAACTTTAAAGTAAGTTCATAACAATTATTTATGAGAAGGAAAAATTATGTCCTAGATCAACAGACTAGCATTATCATATTCTCAAGTGTAGATTTTAATTAATTTCAACCTTATGAAGAATTAGTTTTCTATTTGATCATATACAATATACATGAAGGAGTCATGTGAGAATTTTTCCACAATCCCCAAACATGGTTTACAGTGAGTAGAGCAGTAATGTCAAATCACTAATATGCAAGGAGGGGCTATGATAACAACAGAACATAGTATGTAACTATGACTATACACTATATAAGACGTAAATGGTTTTTACACCTAATTCCAATAAATCCTTGACCCCTGATTAAATAAGATACTTTGGGACACCAGTGGGAGTCAACTAGAAGAGCTAGTTTTGCAGCTTTCACAGTACAAATGTAAGTGGGTCAATCTTAAGAAGCAGTAATTGAGAAATACACAAAATGCTACATATGAAAGCAGATCAGATCACTATACAATCTCTGACCAAGACTCTAGGTACTTAGGTACTAAGCTACTCAAGGATACTTAGCCAACTAGAATTTGTTCTATTTATTTCATAAATACTATAATAATCCGAAAATCAAAAAACAGAATCATGTAGAATTCTACCCTTTGAACAAACGAATGGCTTTCATTCTCTTCACACTTCCTTCCATTCTGAAGCATAGGGCCAGCTCTAAGTCTCACTGCCATTCTTACTCTCTTCATGTCCTTTCATGATACAATGCCCAGCATTACCATATTCTCAAGTGTAAGTTTTAATGAATCTAGATGATCTTTAAATCTAATAATAAAAATTTATAGTTCTCTATTTGATGCTTTAGAAGACAAAATGATAGAATGTTTAAAATATCATTATACAAAAACAAATTATACAACCATGCCTGGTTGGATTCTTATCCTTCCTAAGACCCCCATCTTGCCAAAAACACTAATTTAACCAAATTATGTCTCATTGAAAGAATTAATTTGATAATTGCATTGCCATTCTGAAGCTAGAAGACTAATTCCATTTTAGAAACTATCATTCTTGTGTTTTTCATGGTCATTATCTCCACCTACAAGTCTAAGGCAGTACGGGAAGGTGGTGTGCCCCAAAGGGAAAGGAGAGATGACCAGGGATCTTGTAAGGTGACAGGGACTCAGTGGCTAAGAAGGGTCACTTATAAACATCCCTGTCTCCTTTGAAAAGGATATGAGATGGTACTTAAGTGTAAAAACAGAAAAGGAGTCCCAGAAACATGATTCAAGGCAAAAAAGGACAAAATACATGTCCAAGGAAATTTTCCTGATGAGGCTGGTTGGCCTTCTGCCACACTGGTGTGGTACTTTTTGAAAATGAAATTAAGAAGGAAGATTCCTAGAAAAAATAAGGGATAGAAACTATCCCAATCTATCCCTAACTCAGAACCAGAATTTATTTCCTAAACCTCTGCTGCTCTTCAGGAGTCTCACATCTTACGTACACTTCCTCTCTCGAGAAGCAGCTGGCACTTGCTCAGGCAATCAGGGCTGTTGGTGAATTCAACCAAGGCTTTCTCTGCCTGGAGTCGAGTGGTTGTGTCTGTCGTTTCATACAGCTGTTTGCACAGGTTCTCTAGTTGGGCCAGGCTCTGGAAAAGATCAATCAAGAGAGAAATCAGACCTGCCTATTTTATATGCAAGGCACTGTGTTAAAAATTACTGGCCAAAGATAAACAATAATCAGTGGAGAAAGGACTTGCTTCTCAACCCTGAGGAGAATGTAGATGACCTTTAATAATAAAAATGTATAGCTCTCTGTATTTGATGCTTTAGAAGACAAAATGATAGAATGTTTAAATGTCATTATATAAAGCACAAATGATAACCTTTTTCCTTATAAATATCCATTCTCCTTTGTTCCAAAAGTCTTTTTCAAATGAAAATTCAGAATTTACTTGTTCTTCCATTAACTTCAAAATTATGACCACTAGAGGAGTTCATAAAATTAAAAGCACATAAACACACAATATAAGTGCCACCACACGTATCTTTTCTTAGTTTCAAATATTTCCCCTTTTTATAGTAATTACTAGCTTATAATTACATGTATGCACAAAGACGGCCAACCTCTAGAAGAAAGTTTCAGAACATAAGTACGCACCTTCCTCCCCGGGTCCCTCATGTCTAAAGTTCAGCAGACTCTCCTGTTGTACTTTAAACTCTTGCTTCGGTTCCAAATTTAAATGGAAGGGTCAAAATAAATTCAACCCTAGCATATGCTCACACAGAGATAAGACAAGGGAAACGCCCCCAAACAAACAAACCCTTCTCTTCAAATCTTGAACCAGATCCAGGAAGGCAGGAAGGGGATGGGTGTGTGCTTGGGTAAAAATCCAAAGGGATGCAAACTACTTCCACAAAGGCAGTGTTTAAAAGCAAAGAACTAGCAGAGTTCACTTAACAATCACCTTTCACTAACTGAAGAGGAGGGCAAACATCTGTTAAGTCTTTAAAGAATGGTTTGGACTTTAAGAAGAAATCGGAGCCCATTTTCAACAGTAGCAAGCAAGATTTGGTTTATTTAATTTCTACTATTAGAAATACAATTTCTGACAAGAACAAAAATACTATTATGACTAAAAATGAAAATGGTGTAAATAGTCAAAATTACACTACACAATTTGCCTAAGGTTTTTCATTACCCTTTATTCCATTATGCCACTATTGGGGTTTGGTGTATGGGGTTCTTGGGTACCTCTTTGAATGAATTCAACACACCCACTGGGAGGAGTCCCAGGTGCTCTCCTGTGAGAGCCCGGTGAGGATACACACATTTCTGTCTCAGAGGCAGAGTCCAATGCAGCTGTTACTGCCCAAGGAAGTATTAAAACTTCCCCCTTAATATTTTGTAACCTACTTTTAATGGTAAAGTAGATTCCAACTAGGATAAATGACAAAATATATGGACCTTAACACAGGCATTTTCTGTTCTTATTAAAATAAACTCTTTGGTTATAACTGAAAAAAAAAAAAAAAAAGAGTGAATTCAACAGTCTTTGTGACACAGATGGGCATTCCATCACTGTGACTTTGTAAAGCACACCTATTTCACCAAGTAGGAAAGCCCAATTCAAGGCAGGATGGGATATCCATTTTACTCAACCAGATTAATTTCAAACAAACATTAAAGGAAACATGAAAGACTGACATTCTGAGATGTCTTAATTCATATAGCCCTCCCTCCCCATCAAGAGCAAAACAACAACCCTCAGGCTAAAGTGAAACAAGCTATCCTTCAAACATCTCGGGACTTTGATGAGGCTTATTTTAAGTTGTTCTCTGATTTTCCTGGATTCCACTTAATACTTTTCTTCAATTCAAAAGCACAGAGAAAACTGCACTTGCAAAGTCAGATCTCAAGAACCAGGTTCAATAAACAGTACCTGATTTTTTTTCAGTTAGTTTATAAACACAAGCAACAGAGGATATAGCTAATCAGCTGCATATATTCTGTAAGCATATGTGAGGCAGTGATAGGCTGACCAATATAAGCTCAAAGGCCCATGACAAATGAATGAGTTCAATCATAAACCCCCAAATTTTTAATCACGAGATTAAATTTCCTTCACAAAGTTTTGTTTAAACTTAGTAAGCTGGTTTTCCCTTTTCTATAAAATAATTCACTTAAAAGGAACATATTATTTTTAAAAATAGGCAACACAGAAGACATCAACAGAAAGAAGCTTGAAGGACAGCTATAAAATCTGGTACTAGGGAGCAGCAGCTCTTCAGAACTTCCAAAGCCACCACACACTATGAGGTTTCCAATATCCTGAACAGACACTCCAACAGTAATGCCACTTAAGATGTAATGATTCTTCTTAGAATCTGATCAATCAGTTCCAGCAGCTCCCCCAGTGCAATTCTTGTTTATGTTTATTACAACAAAATTGTTCATATGACAATGGCTAAGCATCTGTCTCCAGTAGTTTCTAACTGTTAAAAACCTACATGCAGGTTATGGTGGGCTTTTTTGGTTGTTTTGTTTTGATTTGCTTTAATTTAGCATACAAAAAACATACTGCAGGGCAAGTCTGGTAATGAGTTCACAGCTCAGAAAATAAGACTTTAAAAACAAAAAAGTAATTTGACCATTTACACAAGCAGTTTGAAGAACAATAGCTCTATTTCTTTAATTCCAGAAAAACAAATGGGAAACAATTTTGTTTTCCTAAACACTTAGTGAAAACATCAAAAAGTTACAGGGTTAATAGTCATTTTATTTGGGTTGCCCATTGGACCCATGGAAGGAGATGGGAATGAGACATTTACATATATTTTCTGTTGGATCATAGTTTTCAACACTAATCTAATGGTTATATTATTTTCAATCAGTTTTCTTTTGATCCCAAATAAAACAATTTGTCCTGTAATTATTTGATTAGCTATTAAAAGTAGAACTTAATAATACTCTCTCTCCCTCCTTTGTGAATTAACACCTACATTAAACTTCCCATTCACCAGTTTTAATTAGGTATATCTATTGTGTAATGCCAGTGGGTTCCCAAAAAAGCCTCCAAAAAGAATTTTTTATTCCTGTGGTTGCTAAACCTATAACTCAATTTCCATCTGGCCCCAGTGGAACAGAAAAGCATGTTTGGGTAAAATACTCATGGAACAAACCGGAAGGTGGTCTTCAACTTGACAAGTACTGCTTTAGCATTAGAAACTCAACAATCAAACCCTCAAACCTAGGCCACACAGATTGACCAACAATAAAGTGAAATAATTTCTCTTTAACATTTAGCAGCAACATAAATCTTTTAAACCTAGAGCAAAAAAAAAGCAGCTCAGTTATTCTCATTTCAACATAAAGGCAACCAGTTGAGACTACTAACCTCAGAAAAAAATTTTTTTTAAAGATTTATTTATTTATGCATACAAGCTGGGATACAGGCCAGAGGTGTGAGGTGGTGAGAGGGTTCACCAGAGACAGAGTGGGGAGCAGCACAGGCAGATCGCCGGAAATACACTGCTGAGGGGAGCAGTGGGCGAGGTAGGAGAGGTCTGCCATGCCATATGGGAATCTCCCCGGGGTTGAACTTGCTTTGCCACTGCCAACAGCTCCACAGCGCAGCACTTAAGTGCTGCGCCACCAGGAAGGCCCCCCCAACCTCAGAATATGATTGATCTACAGAGCTGCATGTAGATTAGAGAGAAATGAAGGCTTTGTGTGTACGAGAGATGTCACACTACCCCACAAAGCAAAATGCCTTGGAATTAATCTTCATTTGTGGAACATTTTTTTTTTTTAAAGCCTAACACAAACATATACATGAGCCTCACTGCTTAAAAAAAAAAAAAAAAAAAAAAAAATCTGCTCAGAGATTTCCAACCAGAAACTAGGATACCATCTTTTAAGAAGGATTTGATGGTATTTCCCCAGATGCTGAGTACTGAATTAGAAAGCAAGCATCGTGGGGTGACTAGTTAGATCTAAAGGTTCTCTGTAGTACATATCCTTAATCTGACAGCCACCTTAAGTATCTGAGATGATCAAGCCAACACCCTATTACCAAGTGCAAAGTGCAGGCTCAATCTCGAGTTCTTATACAGAGTCTAGATTAGAACTACTGGTTGAGTAGCTCAATTTTCATGATTAGGATGTCTTAAATATACATATAAAAAAAAACTGCTGAAAAATTGAGCCACTTTCAATCAGTTCATAAACTCCATTAACTTAGATCTTCCTTAGCTGAAACTTTTTCTGTGTGCTAAAAAAAAATATTGTATTAAGTAAATTAAAAGACACATATTGAACATGTCAGGGAATAAACCATTTTAAAGATCTGTAAGGTTAATATAATTGATACACTAGTTACATTTTATTTTTAAAAGCTATTTAATAAGGTATTCTTACTGTTAATAATGAATATTCAATTATCATACATAGTATTTATAAAAATATTTCTAAAAATTCAGTAACAATAATTGTTAGATTAAAAAAGCAAGTGGTGGACCTCCTTGGTGGCCCAATGGGTTGAGTCTCAACCTATAAAGCTGCCCGCAGCCATTGCAGCACGAAATCAATCCCCTGGCCAGGGAGATTCCCACACGGCGCAGCAGACCTCTCCTGTCTAGCTTGCTGCTCGCCTCAGCAGTGTCTTTCAGTCAATCTGCCTGTTCTGCTCCCCACTCTGTCTCTGGTGAACCCTTCTTACCACCCCACACCTCTGGACAACACCTCAGCTTGTATGTATCAATAAATAAATCTTAAAATTAATAAAAAAGCAATTGGTAAAGTATTATGTAGAGTATTTAATTGGTTATATATGTTAGCAAATTGACAGAAGAAAATCTGAATGAATACAAGAGGAAGAGTTTTCTCCTGCAGATGAGATAATGGGAAACTTTCAATTTCTATGTTAAATATTTAGCTTTTGAATTTGGCTACAACCACATTCTTGTAAGCAGGAAAAAAGCAAAAAAATCAACAACTGTACAGGCAAATATTCTTTATAAGGGCAATTTAAGCTAATTCTTTTTCTAACTTAACACTTTAATAAGTAACATACTATAAATTAACAGCTGATTTTTTCCAACTAGATTTCATAAAACAAATCCATAAAACCAAACATTTATACTTTATTTTTTTCTTTCTTACCAATAATAAATGCTTGAAGTTTAAATGTCCTGAAAAAAAAATTCATGTAAGGCAATCTTGTGGGCTAAGTCATTTTACTTCTACCATGTATCAGTAGACATCTACTAAGTTAATGACTACAGTGGAGTCAATGGGGGTGGGGGGGAGTAAGCTAGTTCTGAAATGGGGATGTTTATAAGTGCAAATTATTTTTAAAAGTTAAAGAAAAAAGTTTATAAAGCCAGTGCAAAAAACCTGAATATGTACTTCCCAAGAGGATAGCCAAATGACCAATAAGCAAATGAAAAAGTACCCAATCTCAATAATCATGAGGAAACATAAATTAAAATCATAGTGAGATATCAATTAGAGTGACATGAAGTAGTCAAGATCAAACGTTGGTTAGGCTGCAAAACAACTGGAGCTCACACACTGCTAGTGGAGTCTAAAGTGGTTCAGACAGTGGAAAATGGTTTGACTGTGTCTTTTATTTTTGAGGTAACACTGGTTTATGTTACTGTATATGATTCAGAGGAATAGGTTCATATCTCCTGAGATGTGCATCATCACACCCCACCTATCCCAGAGCACCCACAGTCCTTTACTGTATTCATACCATGGGTCTCTTCTCCCTCTAGCAGCCTCAATTCTGCAGTTATTTCTAGATTTTGTTTTGGTTTAGTATTGTTAGTTCCTTTGTTTTGTTTCTCTGTATTTCACATGAGTGAAATCATCCAGTATTTAACTTTCTCTTTCTGGCTTACTTCACTTAGTGTGGTCCCCTTCAATCCTATCCATGATATCACAAATGGCAAGAGTTCAACTTATTGTTTATAGCTGAATAGTATTCCATGTGTATATGTACCACATCCTTTTATTCTAGTCATCTGTTCAGTTGGTTCAGGTTGTTTTTATAACCTGGCTGTTGTAAATAGTGTTGAAACTATCTCTTAATAGTAATACCTAAATTTAAAAAAAATTGTCCTATTGTTTTCATGATTATTTAATATTTGCTTTTAAATATGCTCACTTACATAATTAAAATAGGAGTAGTATAATACAGTCTCAGAATTTTAGAACTAGAAATCTTTTAAAAATCATCTAACAATAAATGAAGCTCCATGAAATTAACTTGCCCAAAGCAAGTTAATCTGTATACCCTATGGCCCAGATATTTCACTCTTGGGTGTATATACCCAACAGGGATATGTACTAAGTTCACTGAGCCTTCTAACCCCCAACAAAACATACAGAAGAGTGCTCATGACAGTTATAAATGTAGTAGTTCCCAAATGAAAGCCAAATGTCCACCAATAATAGAACAGATAAATATTTCTTAAGCTGGTGCTGGTCACACAGGCACAGTCATGCTGAAAAATTTATTTTTGTGTATTTTCTATATGTGAGTTATATTTTAATGAGAGTTTTAAAAAAAAGGATGGATGAAAGTCTGTTTCCCCCAAATTCTCCAGGTTATGACTCTCATCTGTTTCCTTCTGATGTTAATGGAAAAGAATTTCACCAATAACTAACAACTGCACTTTAGATTTACAATGCTTTAGTTTTATATCAGTTCATGCTTTTAGAACTGTAACTTACAATATTTTCTCAGGACATAAATAAGGTCACACTGTTGGATGTACTTAGGGACATTCTTTTTCTGAGAGTATTAAGAGGGTAATACTTTTTGGTTGTAGATGCTGTGTAATGTCTACTGCAGTAATACAAGATAAAAACATATTTACAGCAACTGATAATGCTATACCAGTTCCTTGCATGCATTAGATAAGGACAGCAAGCCTGTTAACATATGAGACTGCAAAATTCAACACTTGGCTTCAAAATACTAATCAATTCTAACTTGTAATAAACATATGATCTTTGCATTATGGGTAATATGTAGCCAAAACATATGTAAACAAATTATTTCATGAGGTAAACAGCCAGGCTAACTGTGCCTGGTTACTTAATGGTTTACTGACTTACAAATTTAACTTGAATTTCCATTTAATATATCACTAGAAACTGGTTTGGGTTTCTTCTCATAGTAACCAATGGTGCAGAAGATGAAAGGTGTCGTGTAAGATGAAGCTTCTAAAGTACAGGCTTCACAATGGTAGTCACAAACTGGCCCAGACTTTATTTTTTATTCTTATTGTTTTTAAAGTATGACACAGATGTCAATAGTTCATAACAACTGATTTTCTAGCTCCCCATGCAAAGCTATAAGATCTGATAACACCGTACCTGCATTTTCAAGTGTCACCAATCAGTGGTACTAAGAAGGCAGTGCTTCCCTGAGGCAGGCTCTCTATAGTTCACCCCAGCTCCTACTTGCCGTCCCTGTAGATACCTGAGTTCTCTCCCCTGCTCAAATGAAATTTTGTCTCATATGAGCGATTTACTCCAGGATGTCAAAGTTTAAAAGCAGTGAGCATATGCTAGTACAATAAATTGTGGCTTAACTTTGGGGATTAACTGCCAAATTTGGTCAATACAACCTTTTGAATACAAGGGATTACATGCAAAAAGCAGAGACTGAGTTGAGCAATTTGGATATTGATCTTGCTAACTAACTGTATCACTCTGGGCAAGTAAATTTCCAGGAGTTTCGGCTTTCTTATGTATAAAATAAGTGAATTTTATTACATGATAAAACAAATCAAGTACCATCCCCCCGGCCCTCTCAGTATAACATGGCAGACTATCCCACAAACAGCTGCAGTGACCTAGCAGCAGGAACAAGGACACTTTAGGATTGTGGTTGAGTTCCCTGTAATAGTTAAGGCAAATCCCTACGCTTCACTAGCTATGGGAGTATGAATAAATAACTCATGAATAAATTACTCAAAGTTCTTAAACTAAAAGTTTTTCATTTCTTTTAAGTAGAAATAATAACTACTTCACAAGGTTAAAAAGTCGATGAGGTAATTAATGTACGTAAATTATTAATTACTGTGTTCATCACTGGCTATTATCAATTACACTGGCTATTAAAAACTTTGGAGAACAGTAGCTTTTTATAAGCACATGCAAAAATGCATATGAAATATATACTGTTTCTTCAACAGGGGTTATACATGCCTGTTCCTGTATGGATGGGTGACTGACCATAAGATATATAACTGATCCTCATTCTTCATGGATTCTATATTTGTGAATTTACCTACTTGCTAAAATTTATGTATAACTCCAAACTCAATCCTCTGGCAATTTTGTGGCCCTTTGTGGATACGCACAGGGTGTCAAAAAAAGTTGAGTTGCCTGATGCACACATTCCCAGCTGAGGCTGAACAAAGCAATGTTTTTGTCTTCTACTTTCAGCTCACACCATAAACAAGTTTAAGGGTCCTCCACATGGTTCATCTAGTGCCATGTTTTTTGCAGTTTTGGGCTTTTTGCTGATGATTTCACTGTTTAAAATGGCCCCCAAGCATGGTGCTCCGGTGCTGTCTAGTGTTTCTAAGTGCAAGACGACTCTCTGCAGTTCACCCCAGCTCCTACTTGTTGGCCCCTGTAGACACCTGAGTTCTCTTGCCTGCTCAAATGACATTTTGTCTCACATCAATGGTTCACTCCACGATGTTAAAAGTCAGTAAGCAGTGAGCATGTAATACAACAGATTTTTGTATTAAGATTCATTCAGGCATATTAAAATAAGGTGTCTTTAAACAGAAACACAGGGGCCTCCCTGGTGGCGCAGCGATTAGGAGCTGTGCTGTGGAGCTGTCAGCAGCAGCGACGCCCGGCCAGGGAGATTCCCACATGGCGTGGCAGACCTCTCCTGCCTTGCCCGCTGCTCCCCTCAGCAGTGTATTTCTGTCGATCTGCCTGTTCTGCTCCCTGCTCTGTCTCTGGTGAACCCTCTCGCCACCTTATGCCCCTGGCCTGTACCCCTGCTTGTATGCACAAATAAATCTTAAAAACAAACAAACAAACAAACAAACAAACAAAAACAGAAACACAAATAAAAGAAGGCTAAAGGCTGACTGGCTGACAAAAATGTTGTGACCACAGGTTGGTAGGAACCTAAGCATGTAATCCTCTACAGGCGATGGTTCCATATTTGCTAATTCAGAGTTCTGGGCCACTTTACAGAAGATAAGCATGATGAATAATGAGGATCAATTGTGTTTCTAGCATTACTTGGTAGTAGTATGTATTTCCCCACAAAAACAGAACTATACCTCCACTGCTATTGTAAGAGGGTGGTCCTCAGGAAAGGGGAGTGTCCCAGGTTCCCTGCCCCACCCAAGGGAGGGTGGAGCTGAGTAGGAGAGAGAAGAAGACAGAGAGGAGAGACAGGAAGAGAGGGAGCAGGATGGAGGCCAGAAGCAGCGCAAGGAGCAGAGAGACATGTGAGGAAGCGGCACTGACCTGAACTGTTTGAAACAGATGTGGGCGAGAGACCTGTGCGGAGATGACAATGGCAACGTTGATCTTGGTTTTGACTTTGCTCTTTAACTCCCAGAATTGTTTGACTGTTTCTGACCCTTTTCTCTGGGTCCCTGCCAAAGGGTGTTCTAAACCCGGCAGGCTTTTGGGCTTTTCCTTGGGCCAATTCCATTTGGGTCGGCTTTTGCCCATGAGGTGATGGGTAACTTTGGGTGCTTTGTTTAAAAACTATATTCTTTGACTTTTCTGTTTTATCACACTAATTGTATTAAAGTTTCTTTTCCACTTAAGGTCTTCTATGTTTTGTCCTGATGTGGCAGATGGCAGAACCTATTTAGAACAGGCAGGTTTGGGGGTTAGGGGTGTCCCTCTCCCTGCCCTGTAACTCTATAAACATTTGTTCAAATATAAGTATTTATTAACTTTAATATTAATGTTTGTAATGCTCAAATTTCAGTACGCTTGACACACGTTTGCTTAAATTGTCATCTATATTAATTATTTATGTATTAGCATTTTAGTTACGACACTAAAGCACACACTAAATGGAACTGACAAGAATATGCCTAAATGTCTGGCACATAGTAGGGGTTTCAGAAACATCCTGTATAAATGGATGTCTAACTCTTTAAAACCTTGTAAAGAGACTTTGAGTTAAAATTGCAGATTGACCACACATCCGATTTTCTTCCCTCCCCAAACCCAACTAAGACATTAAAGGCACTTTTTAAAAGTTCTAATTCCACAATGGTAGAGAAGACAGGAGAGGGAACAACAGCAACAAAACTTTGGAATCTAGAAAAAATCAATGGTAATTTACTTCACTGACTAAAAAAAGTTAACCCCTGCCAGTAGTGAAAAAAGCTAGAAACTGACCTGGCTTCCACTCCATTCTCAGATGTTAAGGTGGAGTGGCCAAAGTAATAAGGAATTAGGCAACGTATTTTTTCAGAAGTTAGATTTCTGGCTATCTTCCTTTACTTTATGCTTCTGAGTAACTTTCCTCTTTTTCCAAATTGGGAATCACCAAGCCAGTCAAGCACCTTTGAGAGCTGGATATCGCAATCAGGTCAATTGAGTGGGCATATGCACATTAAATGCTACTGAGTCTTCCCTTATTTGGTTCCGTCCATCCAGAAATACCAGCATACACATTACTCTCTAGGCAGAAGATTTCTCCCTGAAGATCTCAGGAACTGTAAAGGAAATATTTAAAGATAAACTGATGTGGGGGTGACACTACTAAAACTCAACAGATGGGTTTCAACTACATTCTTAGAGCTTCCAATCAGTTTTGTAGGCTCTTATTCTTGATCACATGCAAATAATTAAGAATTACCAAAAATCTGGAGAAAGTGGACTAAATAAACACACAAAAAGCAACGCAAAACAGACCCAAACTGTGCAGGGGAGGATATTTGAAAAAAAAGAGATAAAGTTAAAAAAAAAATCATTATCCTTACTAAAAAGACAAGAAAACACATTGCAGCGGTGCAGTAAGAACAGGATGCTCTAAAAAAAGAAACATTCAAATAACTTAAAAAGAGACCTTAGAAATTCAAAATACACTAACAGAAGCAAATATTCTTATCAGAAGGATGGAAAGTAAGCTAAAATTTCTCAGAAAATAGAGGAAAAGGACAGAGGTGGAAAATAAGACGGCAAAGATAAGAAAATCAAAGGTCCAAGTGCAACATTCGATTAACAGGAGTTCCACAAAGAGAAAAAGAATAGTGAAAGAGAGAATTCGAGAAGACTTCCTAGAACTAAAGAACATCAGTTGTCAGAATCCAAGTGTCTACCAAATGCCCAACACAGTGGATGAAAATCAAGCCATTCAAGGCACATTAGAGCAAAAACCAAAAAAACTTATGACAAAAATATGATTCTATTGTATAAACTGGCGGGCGGCTGAAGAGAAAGTGGCAAAAGCAAAACCCAAACCAGGTGATACAAGAGGAAGGATAAAGAATGAGATGACTCTGGACATTACAAAAGCAACAGTGGAAACAAGAGGCTAATCAATGTATCCAAGATTCTGAAGGTAAATGATCAATACAGCAGGCTATACCCAGGCAACCAAGTGACAAGTGTGAGGGTTGAAAAAAGCTATTTCAGGCATGTAAGGCCACAAAAATATCAGCCATTCTCTTTTTTTCAAGGAACTACTAAAGAACGTGCTTCCCACCAAAAGAAGAGCAATCCCATGAAAAGATAAGCCTGGAACTCAGGGAATGGGAAATCCAACAGAGGGAATCCCTGGAAGGGGGTGAAGGGAGTTCTGAGGATGGTGATTATGAGCAAGCAATCCTTATTCAAGCACAGCGTGTGGCTCAAGGAACAAGTCACATTTAGAACGTTATCGCCAAGACCCCTGCTACCACTGAGGACAGAACACCTGGGTCAGAACTCGTGTTAAGATTTTACCTTAATGCATGTTGAAATTCAGCTCACAGAAAATCCTCAACTGACAAAGTAACCACTCTCCATTAAACTTCGGATGGCTTTTCTACCAAGCTCTACAAATTATTTTAAATTAACATTCCAAGGATAAAAGGAGCCGTGCAACAAGCAGTATTTAAAGGATGGGTTTGACATGGACACTGCATGGTACTGTCATCTACAGTTTTAGGCAAAAAAATCTTGCGCCCTATGACTTCCAGGAAGAAAAAGAACAATGCCCTTGGTTTTTGCCACCTTTACTTCCTTCACAAAAAGGGTTGTTTGTCTCCTAAATACCTTGTATAGAACTTGATTATATCATGCTGACAGTTATAAAATACCAAAACAATGTATTCTGCTACAAAAATGGTTGAGTAAGAAAGCACCTTATGTAGAAAAGGAAGTCAGCCATTTGGGAACCCAAATTTGCCAGATGAAACAATCATACATGTAAACAAACTATTCTGTTACATTACAATTTTCCTTAAACTCCATTTCAAAAGCAGGTCTGTACACAGGGGGTCAATCCTATAATAGATAGTTCAATACTCCTGCTAAGAGTATTAAATCACATCTCTAACAATTTAATTGGAATGATGCTGTTTACTGATACCAGATTTTTTCCTTATCAATGGGAATACATTCTAAGACCTCTAGCAAATGCCTAAAATTATACACAGGACTGAACCCTATATTATGTTCTTTCCTATACATGCACAATTAAGATAAAGTTTAATTTCTAAACTAGTCACAGTAAGATATGAGCAATAACTGATAATAGAAAAGTTCTGACAATACACTGTAATAAAAGTGATATGAACATGGTCTCTTAAAAATATCTTATTGAACTTAACATTTTCAGGCATTGGCTATTGTCAGGTGGCTGAAACTGTGGAAAGTATGCATACGAACAGATGCTTGGCATCATTGCACTCATCAAGGAATTGCAAGTTAAAACACTTGAGATAATACTACAAACCTACTGAATGGTTAAAAATCCAAATGCTGATAAAGATATGGAACAACAGGAACTCTCAGCCATTGCTGGCTAGAAGACAAACTAGTACAGCTACTCTGGAAGATAGTGTGGCAGTTTTAACTTTTACTATGACTCTGCAATTATGCTCTGATATTTACCCAAATGAACTGAAAACTTATGTCCATATAAAAACCTGTGTGTGTGTGTGTGTGTGTGTTTACATCAGGTTTACTTAGAATTGTCAACATTTGGAAGCAACCAAATGTCATCCAATAGGTGAATGGATAAACAGGTACATCTAGAAAATGGAGTACCATTCAGTAATAAAAAGAAATGAGTTATCAAGTCACAAAAAGATACGGTGGAACCTTAAGTGCATATTACTAAGTGAAAGAAGCCAATCTGAAAAGGTTACATACTGCATGATTCCAACTATGACATTCTATAAAAGGCAATACTATAGAAATAGTGAAAAGGGCTGAGGTCACCCAAAGAGTGGGAGTGAGAGTGGGGAGTTAGGGAGAACAGGCTGAGTCCAGCGATGTCTAGGGCAGCAAACCAATTCTGTAATTTACTGTAACGAGGTTTATGTGTCATTATTCATTTGTCAGAATCCACAGAATATATAACAGAGTGTGAATTTTAGTTACTAATGCATCAATATTGGCTTATCAACTGCAATATACCCCAATAACATAAGAGTTTAATAATAGGGGAAATTGTGTGTGTATGTGGGGGGTAGGCATAAGGAGGTATGTAGGAACTCTCTATTCCATTCAATTTTTCTGTAAACCTGAAGGTGCTCTAAAAGTCTACTAAAAACAAGCTTAATTTTAATTTGCCAATTTAGACAATCCTGCCCTTCTTTCCCAAATTTTATCTTAATATTGTCAGATTTACTAAGCAATATCCCTTAATAAAAGACATGGCATTTATGTCATAGTTCTCACACCATTAGTCCACTTGACACAGCAAAAAATGGTTAAAATTCTCTAACACACAGGCTTATAACACTCATATTCAAAGTAGTATAATTGACACTGGTTCTCTGCAGATCTAAATTAGAACCCATACTGCAACTATCTGATATAAAATATTCTTCTGTTTGAGGATCTAAAATGCAAAAACCTTCAAAAGTTAAAATTATAAAGTCACTTCAAAGTGATGGTATCTAAAAAAACTCTAAATTACTCCTTACTACCCAAACATATATTGAAAAGATTAGCAAAATATGCTTTGATTTGCCTTATGGGTTTTCTATTTTATAATTGCATCTCTGGCATTCTCTCCTTTCAAAATGTTGAATACAATTCTGGCATACTTTGAGGACCGAAAATACTTTCTCTTTAAGTTTCTGTTATTTCTTCATGCATTTTTTTCCATTAAAAAAAGGAAAAGTATAACACTCACTTCACCCAAAGAACAGAGTAGCTTGTTGTCACTTACACAAACAAATGTAGTATGTGCAACTGAAGAGACCTAATGTTTTAATTCACAAACTTGTTCCAGAAAGCAAGTACAGGTATTTTACCATCTCTCACATCCTAAACTGGTATATTTTAAGCTAAATTACCACAAAAGAAATAGGCAGGCCAAATGTATTTGATATCTTAGAAAAATGCCACCTGCTAAAGATATCTCTAGTACCAAGGAGACACTTCCCAACAATGAGGGATGGTGTTGGATGATTTTATTTAAATTTCCTGAGAATGGGCTGGGTTGTTGTCAGCCATTCCCATGTTGATTAGCTGTCACAATCTCCATCACATCTAGTGATTTCTGTTGTCCAAATAGCATCAGGATCTTTTCTTCCACAATCAGCATAACCACAGGACTCATAATTATACACTTTATACAATGACAATTAACGTAAGCCCTACATGTAAGTTCCAGTACCATAAAAACACTTTCTAGCAGAACTTTTCAAAAAATACCGAGCTGAGAACACAAGGCTCTGAAAAACATTAGCAGCAGTTGGAGACCCTCAATAACAAAAGAGTTGGTAACACTCTTACATGTGATCAAATGATGACAGGCTGCATCAATATTTAAACTAAATGTCCTACAGACACATGGAAAATTTTTCAGCATCACTTATTATAAGGGAAATGAAATCAAAACCACAATGATCTATCACTTCACCTTGGTGAGACTGAGGAGAAAAAGGAACTAGCACACACTCTGGAATGTACACTCTCACAGCTTGCAGGAATGCAAGTAGGTGCAGCTTCTGTGGAAAATGGAATGGAGATTTCTTAGGGAAAAAAATGATCCAGCAATACCTCTACTAGGTATTTACCCTCAAAATGTGAAAACTCTAATACGAAAGGATTTATGTACTCCTATGTTCACAGCAACACTATTCACAGTTGTCAGATCCTGGAACTAATTTAAATGCCCAGTGTCAGACATGGATAAAGAAACTGTGGAATACCCCGCACCTCTGGCCTGTACCCCAGCTTGTATGTATAAATAAATAAATCTTTAAAAAAAAATTAAAAAAAAAAGAAACCGTGGAATATATACTTAATGTAATATAACACAGTTGTTAAAAAAGATGGAATAGTGCCTTTTGGGACAAGAAAGACGAACCCAGAGGTGATTATGCTAAGTGCAATAAGTCAGATAATAAAGCCAGATACTGAATGATTTCACTTATCAGTAGAATACAAATAACCAAAAACCCAAACTGGCAAAATACAGTATTTGTAAAGATTTATAAAAACAAATATTGGACTTTGTGAAAAAACATACTGGTTACCAGAGAGAATAGGGTAAGGAAGGAAAAGATAGAAAAGGAGAGTGACTGGGCATTGGTACAGACTGCCTGGTGGAAAGTGAGTGGAACATGTGCACATATGGAGGGGTAAAATGTAACTGCATAATTATAATAATATTAAAAATAGTAAATTAGATGGGCAGAATGGCAGACTAATGCAAGAACACCAAACTTGAACAAAGTAAGGAAAGAAGGGTTTTTACATGCAGCTCTGCCCTAGATTATTCATGTGACATTGGAAGTTCCCTAACTCTTGATTGTCTGTCTATTCTGTCACTTGGAAAACAGAATCCACTCATTCATTCATTCAACAATAAATACCGAGTATCTAGCAACATTCTAAATGTTTGATATACAGAGTACAAGAGAAAGATTCCTGCTCTCTTGCTGACGTTACAGTGAGGGAACACAAATCATAATAAACATACTAAATGAATTACAGTGTATGGCTGATGATAAATATCATCGAAAAGAAAAGAGCGGGCCTCCCTGGTGGCGCAGCGGTTAAGTGCTGCGCTGTGGAGCTGTGGAGCTGTCGGCAGTGGCGATGCGAGTTCGACGCCTGGCTGGGGAGAATCCCACATGGTGCGGCAGACCTCTCCTGCCTCGCCCGCCCGCTGCTCCCCTCAGCAGTGTATTTCTGATCTGCCTGTTCTGCTCCCTGCTCTGTCCCTGGTGAACGCTCTCGCCGCCCCACACCTCTGGTCTGTACCCCAACTTGTATGTATAAATAAATCTTTAAAAAAAAAAAAAAGAAAAGAGCAAAGTAATGAGGATCAGGAAAGTATACCAGGACAATATGGAATACTATTCAGCCATGAGGAAAGACTAAGTGCTGCTATACATAGCAAAATGGAAGGTGTTCAAATGAATTATGTAAAGGAAAGCAAGTCAGAATAACAAAGACAAGTATTGGACATTCACACAGTGGACATGTCAACAAAGTAAAATACTTACAAAGCCTAGCAGACATCAGTAAGTGGAAGCAAGGATTCTGAAGTTAAGAAAGATGGCGGAAGGGAGAGTCAAGGTAATATAAAGGATGGTGGTGGGGAAAAATTCACAAGAAACAAAATTGTGTGTTTAGGCAGAATTCCTAGGGAGGTGAAAAAATGAGCCAACGTGTTTAAAAGTTGAGGGAGTTAATAATCAGAGGCAAGCACATTCACTGAATACCTCTAACAAGGATTCTCTATGGATATAGGGAAAGGCTGCTCACTATGTTTTAGTCTCTATGCTATGAACTTAGACATTTTCTATATAAATTTAAGGCAGAATAATAAAATCCCATTGGCAGTTATTCTCATTAAAAAAATAAAAGGCAGGGCCTTCCTGGTGGCACAAGGAGTTAAGTTTCAGCACTATGAAGCTATCAACAGCCACTGCAGAAGGAGTTCAATCCTGACCAGGGAGATAACCCACCTGGCACAGTAGACCTCTCCTGTTTCACCCACTGCTCCCCTCGCAGTGTATTACAGACAATCCCCTTCTTCTGCTCCCCACTCTGTCTCTGGTGAATCCTTCCACCTCCCCACACCTCTGGCCTACACCCCCCCTCTTATATGCATAAATAAATCAATCTTAAAAAAAGGGCAAATATAAACTTCATATGAGCTAATTTAAGGGACTACTACGAAAAAGAATCTGGATTATATATGTATATACTGTATATACTGTTGTATGTATATTCATCAGATGAATACTGTTTAAAAATATTAACAATGATCTATTGCAGGATACTTCAATATGAATTTATCCAAAGTCCATGTGACATATGAAGGTTCATAAAGATAACTTGAAACAAAATTGACAACCTAGCAGTTGATGTGAAAACAATAGTAATAATCCCAGAAACAGATGTAACCCAAAATTTTCAACATAACTTTAACAATCTTATTTCACGGGGAGAACAGTTTTCTTTTCAGAAACAAGTTAGCTCCTATAGATTAGGAATCAGTGTGTCTGTTTTTGTGTTGTACCAGGCTATTTTAATTATCATGGCTTTATTATTTTTTTTAAAGATTTATTTTTTATTTTATACATACAAGCTGGGGTACAGGCCAGAGGTGTGGGGCGGCGAGAGGGTTCACCAGAGACAGAGCGGGTAGCAGAACAGGCAGATCAGAAATACACTGCACAGGAGAGCAGCGGGCGAGGCAGGAGAGGTCTGCCGCACCATGTGGGATTCTCCCCGGCCGGGCGTCGAACTCGTGTCGCCGCTGCCGACAGCTCCACAGAGCAGCCGACAGCTCCACAGAGCAGTGCTTAACCGCTGTGCCACCGGGGAGGCCTATTATGGCTTTATAACATAACTTGAGGTATGAAATATTTCCATTCTATTTCTTCTTTGTCAAGATTGCTTTTGCTATTTGGGGTCTTTTTGTGATTCCATTTGAATTTCAGCAGTATTTACTCTAGTTCTTTGGGGCAGAAAAAAACCACCGTTAATTTACTGGGATTGCATTGAATTTGTATATTGCTTTGACAATGTTGATTCTTCCAATTTATGAACAGAAAATAATTTTCCATTTCTTTGTGTCATGTATTTCTTTCAACAATGTCTTAGGTTCTTAAATTGTAAACTTTGTCATTAACTATTTTGGTACAATCAACGCCTAAAAGTAACTTTCATTTGAGCCATAATGATAGAAGACTAAGAATCTAACAACTGTCAGTTTCATATTATTTTAATGCATAGATTTTGTAGAAAGACAGCTATGCTAGTCAACTGCCTCTGGGCAGACAATGAGCTGACAGATCTAGATCAGTCTTTGATCGTTGCTGGCACAACGGAACACAAAAAAAAATTTGGTTAAGCCAGGAAGATTTGTGCTACACTAATATAAGTCACTTAAATGTGAAATTAAACTTCAAAGGGTGAGAATAATTTTGCCTACATTAATTTCTGAAACTAGTGGGTCAATTTATAAGATTTTTTTAAAAAGCAAAATTCAACAGTTAAAAAATAAACCAGAAGTAGAGGACACCTAGTATTTTGAACAGATAACTCAGAAAATCTATTTCTATCATAGGAACCTAATTTGCTATCACTGCCAGAAGCCTCCAGGCCCAGGCGAGTATTTTCTGGTAATGACTAGCAATTACAGATGAGACCAAACATTTAATACTTACATTCCTCAGGATACTGGCTTTTTAAAGGATCCTAGGAGGGGTTAAACAATTTCTTGGAAATAATCTCACCATCTTCTTCTAGTTTAAGAATGCATCATTACTAAAGCCTGTGACACCTTCTGGTGTGTAACATATTAAAAGAATTTAGGAAGATTTTGGCACAGATGCTTTAATAGGATATTGAGTCCTGCTACACTAAAACTTTTTTCTGGAAGAGAAGTTTGCAGGAAGAGGGTTGTTATAAAAACAAAACAAAACCAAAACCCAGCAAGCTCAATTTCTCACCTTTAGTAGGTGAGCCACAAGAAAAAGCCAAATAGCCTATAATTCTTGACCTACAAAAATGGCAATTCAATGTGGCACAATACAGTATACAAAAATATATTTAAAACCCCTTTGAAGGAATCTGTGTTGTTTCTAACAAAGGGTTGGGTTCCAATTTTAGATGAATATAATAGGGTGAGACCTGTTACAAATTTGGTAAACAATCTGACTTCAAATTACTTGTAATAAACCTACTTTGCATTACTCCTTAATAGAAACCCTTTGGTCCCTGGCTTTCAGATGCATCATGCTTACTTCCAGGCTCCAAGTGTCTGTTTACTACTCTGGTTCTCATTTCTTGCTTGTTTCTATATACAGTCCATATATGTTTGAGCAGAAAGTGTCTGTGATGTTCAAATTCAGCCTATTGTGTTCAAATCTTTTGTAGCTTTATTCTTTTTGGCCCCTGACCTATTATTTTTCACTATGATAGTGGATTTGCTATTTGCCTTATACTTTTATCAGATTTTACTTTATATATTCTGAAGTGATTTTAAGAGGTATATGCAAGTTCAGTAGCTGAATATTTAGTGATCTTGATCTCTAAGGGCTTTACAAGTTACATGTCATGAATCCTCTCACTCTGTAGATTGTTTTTTTTTTTTTTGCTTTTAATAGTGTTTTTTGCTGAAGAGTTCTTAATTTTAATACAAACTTTCCATTATTTGTCTTCATGATTAGTGCTTTGCTTGTCCTGTTTAAAAAACCATTTCCTATTCTAAGCTCATAAACATGTATTTCTATACTATCTTTAAAAAATTGTTTCTTTTACTTTCACCTGAAATCTAAGTCAGCTGGAAAGGACTACTGTAAGTGTGCTCCTTGTGTATATTGGGGGGTGGTGATGCTCAAGGCTTGTTTCTTAATCTACTCAGGCAAACTGGCTTTTAACTTTGCGATCACTTAGTACTTACGATTAGTAATGTATCTTGGACTTACTCGTCCTTCTTTTTGTGCTATTTACTTGTCTGCCTGCTTCCTTTTCATTCCTTGACAATTTTTTTATTTCGATAAAATTTTATTTGCTAGTTTTCAAGTTCCATTTTTCTCAATACTAATTACCATATATTCTTAATAAAGTCCAAAGCCAGGCAGGCAATATTTAATCACCTCTCCTGAATACCATAATAATCTTAACCATGAACTAGAAGACCACTGTTACATTGTTACTGTCCATTATTTTGGCGTGGCTTTTTTCCGCCCTAAAAATTAGATGTTGTGAATGTTTCACGTTTATTTAGATTTACTTACATTTACCAATTTCTTTTCACCTTTATTTCTCACATACTCAAATCCTCCTAGGATATTTTCCTTCCTCTCTAAGTGTATCCTTTACAAAAGTCCTTAAGATTTACTGAGATTTTCTTTTTCTAAGTGTGAGTGATAGTGCCCTCATCCTTGGAAGACTTTTTGTTGAGTATACAATTTGAAGCTGACATTAACTTTCTCTGTACTATCTTTTGGCTTCCAGGTTGCTGTTGAGATGACTCTTACCAGTTTATGTTTTGTGTTTTCTTTCTGATTTTAACATCTTCTCTTTGTCATTAAGAGTTTGTAGGTTTACTATGAGTTTAAGTGTGATTTTTATGTGTTTTATAGTTTTAGAAAAATCTGTCAATTCTCCAAACATTTGTCTCTCCTTTAATTATATTAGACGTTCTATCGTCCATGTCTCTTACTTTTTCAAATGTTTCTTTCCTTGTCTCACTGGTTTGTATTCTTAATAACTTCAGATATTCTGATTCTCTCTTCCTCACTGAGTCTAATATGCTAATATATTCATTAGGTATAAAATGTCAATGATTATATTTTTGACTTATATTCTATCTGATTTTCTTTTCAGATGTGACTCATCATTTTTGATGGTCACTTTTGCTTGCTCATTTTTTCCTTTTAAAAATTATTTTGGTAAGGATTTCATACAGTTCATTTTTAAAATCTGTCTCTAATGATTCTGCAGTATCTGAGGGGTGTGTGGGTTGATGGAATAATCTAAACTTGCTGCTTAGTTTCTGCTGAATCTCATGTATGGTGGCCTTTTCTGCATGTGCGTGGGTGACATAAACTCGTAATTGTTGAAATAAATCTGAGGAAATCTTGAGTGCCAACATTTTCCTATTTCTGCTAGCGGCTAAGGAATACTTTCCACAGTCCTAGACTAATGTGGAAGTTTTAGTTTTAACTTCCTTACCTTGCAGAATACACAAATATTTTCATTTTGGCATTAAACACCACAAGTTCAGTGTATTTCAAAAAATGAGTTTGCCATACAATAGGAAATGGAAGTCCATCTTCCTGATCGTTTTTTGTTCCCATGTAACTTTCCTTACTTTTTGCAGGGCTAAGGTCAACTATATATTTAAAGGGAATTAACATTTTACTAACATTTCTAACACTGTACAGAACTTTTAAGTATTCTACATATAGCTAGAAATTTCAGAAGTACTCTTTTGATATCCCCAACCATGTTAAACTAGGTCTCTCTCATTTTATACTTACGGAGTTATTATTCAATGCTCACATGTATGATCTTGCATTTATCTGTATGAAATTTTATCTTGTCAGATTTGGAGATTTTTTTCCTGGTCTACTGAGGCTTTTTTCAGTTTCTTTATTTTTAAGCAGTCCATCCCATCACCCTGAATATGAGAAGCATATTAAAACTTATATTCCAGTAGTTATTTGTTTATATGCTTGTTTAGTTTACTACTCTTTGAGAATATAGAATAGGATGGGTATTACTTTTTTTTTTATTAAGGATTTATTTTTATATATGCATACAAGAACTGGGGTATAGGCCAGGGTGTGTGTGTGTGTGTGTGTGTGTGTGTGTGTGTGTGTATGTGTGTGGTGTGTGAGTTTAGTTCATTGAGAAAAGGCAAGGTAAATACTTGGTTTCTTTACCTTTCTCAGTCTTCAAGATAATGAATTGGTAGGTTTCCTATCATGAAGGGGAATAATTATTTTTACTCTTACTTTTAAAATAACATTAAGAATTAATGAATTTAAACACATTTGATTAACTTCCCTATCAAATTTTCAAACTGCACATTTTGACCACCAAAGGAGATATTTAACTACATTAAATCCAGCTATGCAAAGATCAACTTCACACCTGAAAACATTTCTATAAATGAAGACATTTTAGGTATGGGAAAAAACCAGAGAGCCAATTAGTTCTTAATATGTGACAAAAGTCAGACAAAATAAAAATATGATTTTCTCTTGTGTGTGATTTGAGATTTTATTTTGATCAATTTGTATGTTTAGACTTTTTATCCCCATGACTTATTTTATAACTCATTTTATCCCCATGACTTATTTTAATTTATACCTTTTAATCCCCTCTACCCAATTCATGAGTGAACTATTGAAAGTAATTACTCTAAAATACTTCTAGGGCCTCCCTGGTGGTGCAGCAGTTAAGCGCTACGCTGTTGAGGTGTAAGTTTGACACGCAGCCGGGTAGATTCCCACATGGTGCACAGACCTCTCCTGCCTCGCCTGCTGCTCCCCTCAGCAGGGTATTTCTGACAATCTGCCTGTTCTGCTTCCCACTCTGTCTCTGGTGAACCCTATCACCACCCCATGCCTCTGGCCTGTACCCCAGCTTGTATGCATAAATAAAATAAACCTTTATAAATAAATAAATAAATAAAAGTGGAGTCAGTTGGAGTCCAGCTGGCTACCAAATTAAAAAAAAATACTTCTAAAAATACGTTATTGTTTGAAAATAGAGCATATTTGACAAAGCCTATATTTATCTTATTTTTTGTTACAAAAATACACTTAAGAAAGAAAGAATAAAAAGGCTTGAGTAAAAAAAGGGGGGGTTAAAAATGAAATTATTTCATTTTATTATCAATCTGAAATTTCTAAAGGGAGAGGTATTTCTCATGTTCCCGACAAAAAAAGCTATATAAATAAAAATCTTGTTTTTACCAAGAGAAGATAGCAATTAAGACTTTTCTAAAAGGACATTTTCCACACAGCAAGGCAATTACCCTAAAAATTTTTAAAGTATAGTAAGGGTTTAAAATCCCCATGCTCCTCATTTTTATTAGGTACACACAAGACGTCAACAATTATAATAGAACTGTGTTTCTCAATCTGGGCTCCTCAAATATGGCCTCAGTGTTTCATGAGTTCACTATGAGAATATTATAAATGGAGTATTTTCATTTTTATGATTGTTTAAAAATAAACAATATTTGGATAATTTGACTGTCCACTTTAATATCAAGCACAGCCTCATGAGTGATCAGACTTCTGCTTTAGGGATCTACTCATGCCAAGTAGTAATACTTTAATAACTGAGGGGTAATATAATAAGAGGAGCAGAGATGGACTTTGGACTTAATACATAAATGATGCAGTCTAGGAAGTGAAGGAACAGGTTACGTATGAATGGGAGTTCCTTAGTTCTCTGAATGCAAATAAAAATGGTGGGAGAAATGAGTGGTATGCAAACTTGCTGAACTAAAAACAAACAAACAAAAACTTAATGAAACCTCTTAATGGGGACAGGGCTTCTCTTGCAGTAATAAAATGGCCTGGAACTAGTGCTAATGTTGCATGACAGTGGAACAAGTGAGTTGGAAGACACTAAAGAAAATTCTTCCAAATATTCCGTTATATCAATTTTTCCTCAATGACAACAAAACCTTAAGAGTATTGCAGTCAGTACTACAGACTTCATCATCCTGCATATTAAGTATATGTTGCCAATTTGAAAGAAATTGGTTGTGGTTTGTTTTAAATTTGCAAAATTTAAATTTAGTTTCATTCATAAGAATGACAACCTATATAATTTATATTAGTTTTATTTGGTTAATATTTGTTACATTAAAATCAAAATAAATTAAAACAATATTGGGTAGCTGAGAACATCTGCCTTTAAAGAAATGTGCTGCATGTATGTATGTGCGTGAGTATATAAAATGTGACATGAAAGGATCATAAATAACAACCACATCTTATTTCTCTAATCCTACAGTAAATTAAACAGTTTAGTAATAATGGGAACTTAATGCAAACTATATGGTCTCTAAAATTACCTCAAGGACTCTGAGGATTTTCATTTACCCATGTAACATGTCTACTTACAAAAACTGAGTATCAATTTGAAGATGTAGCTGCTCAACAAATAAACACACACTGTTTCACAAAAGAAGAAGAAAGATACCAAGGATCAGGCACTAAGAAACAGAAATGCAGGTCTTGGTGCTGATCCAGGACACTTCAGTTTCTGCTTGATCCTCTACAATTAAACAAAGTCACTAGTCAATAACTTCCACTGCATTTTTCAATAATTAATAAATTCAAAAAAGGAGTAACTTCCCTGTCCTTACAACTGGTAGGTTGTTATTGAAAGCGGGGGGGACGGGAGGGGGGTAAGCAACAGAAACAGGGATGCAACTAGGAAGGAAAGAGCTAAGAGCTACTGTAGAATCCTAAGGAATAAGACAAGCAGTTTGAAAAGTAGACACCTGTGCAGTCAACCAGCAAATCATCAGTTACATGAGTATTAAGAGGTTTAATCTTTGTAGTAGAGATCACAAAGTACTCCTGTCTTCAAGCAACATAGCAAGATGTTTTAAACAGTTTAATGACTAAACTCAAGTATATTTTGGAAATGCATTTAGTAAATAAATCCAAATAAGATTCATTCCCTCATTCATTCAACCAAGATGGTGGCAATCAACCAATGATTACGCAAATTATAGATCTTCTCTACAATTTAGAACTGATAGATTTGACGTCAAAGTCTGAGTATGTCAAGAGTGACCCAGAATAACAGAATATTTGTTTTGCTGAGGTTGGTTTGAAGCAACAAAGCTTTACATAGCTAACAAGCAACATATTTAGTCAACCACTCAACATTTACATCTTGACTCTAATCCTAAAAGCCAAAACATAAAGATGTTATTCCCTCTTTTCAAATGAAAAAATTGAAAATTCTACCAGCAGAGTTCTAAGTATTCCACATTGGCTGCGAAATAGGATTAGGTCAATGAAATACATTCCAGTTTGGAAACTGCCAAGTTAAACAAAACAAAAAGCATTTTTAGAGGAATTCTAGTTCTTCTAAGTTCTTTGAAAGAACTTACTAACTGTCCATCAGTATGCTCAAGTACACCATGAATTTCTGAGAGAGAGAGAGACATGCAATGCCCCAATTTCTAAAGCCAAACAATCCTTTTGTGTGTATGGAAGGTGAGCGGCCAAGTGAGCCATGAAATACAAAGTGCTGCTAGTGTGGTCCCACAAAAATTTGAGACTTCATAAAAATTTGGGGATTAATCTTGATATCACTTATCATAACTTGTAAATATGTATTGATTGGTATAATTTCTTGAATATCGATAAGCACTGTGAAAGAAAGGGCCAGACCTATTTTGTTCTCTGCTTTATCTCTAGCACAATGTCTGCCCCATAGAAGTAAAATGTATAATTAAAAAACCCATTTTCTTCTCTATACCTTCCCTGAGCATGCTTATTTGTACTTTTTCTTTAATTGTGTTAACTGTATAACAAGATTTTAGTGGTTTGGAAAGTTAAAATTCTTACATTAGCTCTAAAAAATAGTCACCTATCCTCTGAAAAGAGGACATAAGAATTTTTTAAATTGTATCATCACACTCTAAGATTCTTTCTAATTTAAAAATTAGGCAGCCCTTTCTGCCCGCTTGTGTCTGTGCAAGTGTCCTATACTTCTTTGTCCCTTTTCCTAATAAACCTGTTCTTTAAAAAAAAAAAAATTAAGTGAGTCTAATCTCATTTCATAAGCCTGATAACGCTAATTCTGATTCCCATGAACATGTAACACAACTGTATCACAATACAATAATGATTTGCATTCATAAGTAAAACACTATAAATATCAGTTGTGGGTAAACAAAAACAGTACATTTGGTGAAGAAACATTAACTGGCTTTAAAATGCTTCCTTAATATACCCACATAAATAAAATGTAATATTAAACAGGAAGCAAGCTACTGCTGTATATCATTAAAACAACTGTGTTATAAAAACAGATCAGGGTAGTGCTCCAATTTTAAACCGTATATATGATTGGGGAACTCATGATTTATATAGACCTGAAGACTTTCAAACTGTAACACATTATCTATTAAATAACAGTAAAAAAGATAACATTGTAATTTCCAGCAAAAGGAGACAGACATTTGAATTGTTTTCTAAAACCTCAGAATGTGAAGGACATCTATAATCCTGGTAATAAATGACTACAGTACATTAATACTTTCTTTGCCCCATACGAATGCATCCTTCTCTAAGAGGTCAATGTTGTTTACTAAATAAAAATAACAGCCAACTTCCCTTGAATACCTTCTGTATGTTATTTCTTTATACCTATATATCACAGGTACTAAGCATGAGCAGCCTGCAGTTTCTCAGTTTACTGAGTTTTAATATTCTTAGATATTAAGACAGCATCTCCTCAGGCCTACTGACCTATAGTATAACTCTCACCAATAAACATTTAAAAGTTTATTAGTAAAAATGAACGAAGATTTCAGAAATAGAGGCATAAAGAGGAATTTTTACTGGCTTAAAAATTCAGAAGAAACCCTCTCAGCTCTCCTTATCTCTTTTCCCATGAGAAAATCCCACTCTATGTACTCTTTAGAAGACTCAACAAGAAAGAAGCATAAGAAACAAAACAGAACATTAAAGGAAAAAAGATAAAAGCAATCACAAATACTTAATCTTGAAACCCTAAACTTTGATTAAGAGAGGCAAAGAATCCAGAGGTCCATATTCACCCTCTCACAAAAAAAGTAAGAGTATCAAGCAAATATTTCTTCAGAAGTTTTAAGCATACATTCACCATACATGCCGGTTTTCTGATTCGATGGAATTCTAAATCTCTTTTCCTGTGACAGTTTGTACACCATCAATTTGCTTTTCAAGTTATATTACTCTATACGAAAAATGCTTTCCAGGAATTCTTTCAGCCAGCAAGTAAGGAGGAACAGCAAAGTAACAAAATAAAAGTTTTAGAAAAATCTTCTAATAGGAGATTTTTTAAAAATAAGTATTTTCTGGATATCCTACACTAATTATGATGAAGGATAGAGAAAAATCAATCTGATTTTCAGAAAGTCAAAATTGGGAGGGGAAGACAAAACAGACCAAGGGCAGATCAGGTAGATTTAGTTTTAATGGTTTACTCAAATTCCTGAGACTATAACCCTCTTCTTTTTTGCCATGACATACATGCCTATCTCACTGCTGATTTTGAAAAGTATTTTACTCCTATAGCTGCTAACAGATTCTGAGGCTGTTTTCAGCAAACAATCTAGAATTAGAGTATAAGTTTCACTCCAGTTTGTGGTTGCTCTAAGACCTAGTAAGAAACAGGGTATGTGTCTATTATGGGCAGTTAACATTTTACATATTTACAACATCTGAAGGCTACTGAAATATGAAAATGTGAAACCGAAGTTGATAAGGCATAGTTGTCTAATTGACATCTTCACTCAAACGTATCGAGTAACTCAAAATCTGCATATTCCAGACTAACTTTACCAACTTTCTCAACATCCTATTCATTCATTCATTCTTCACTCAAAGGCCCCAAAATGTGGAAGTCTGCCTTCTCACTTGACATAGTCAACTGTCAACCAAATCCCACCTCTGTAACACCCCTAACCTCCTTAACATCAATCTCCCACTCTCCATCCTCACAGCTATTATCAGTTCAAGCACTAGTAATTTTCTGCATAGACTACTGCTTTATCTCCTACTTTGGCTACATAAGATCAGTTTGCTATACAATCAACCCAGTTAATGTAATTCCCATGTCACTTCTTAAAAACTTTCATCTATACAGCAATAGTATAAATTCTTTATCATGATGCAACAGGCTCTTCATGCTCTGGTCCCTTCTGACCATTACAATCTCATTTTTCATCTTGTTTCTCTTGATTTCCCATATAGCAGGCATACTGAATTTTTCTCCCTTTCCTGGAATATTCATGAACATACAGAGCTTTGTTTATGGTTCTCTCTGTGCCTTCTATGGTGTTATCAACCTGGAGGACACCATTTCTTTTTAGATCTGGCTTAAGCATTCACGACTTTAAGAAGACCTCCCTGAACCTCCAAGGAAGATTCAGTATGTCCATGCATACACAGAACCTACATTGTTCAATATCCCTTAACAGTGTACATTTTTAGTTACTAAGGTCCTTAAGTATAGATGCTGTCCCTTATTCATGTTTATATTCATGTTGCCTACCAATATGGCACACAGTACACATCAAAAATATTAGCTGAACAAAGGACTGTTTAACATGTATAAGTAGTTGTCATTTCTCCTATCTCACCCTATCACCAAGAGGATGATACTATTTCAAGCAGCATATTCTGTCAAAAAGCAAATAAGTGACACATTTAGGGTGCATACAAGAGATGTCACATCATATCAAGAATGTGATAAGAACTAAGTTTGAAACTAGAAATGACAGATGTTTAAAATATACCTTTTATCTAAAACAAGACCACCAACAGAACACACTTATGCCACTTTCTCAGGATTAGCTGGTATATTCAGATTCCTACTTTAGCAAAACATTTACTTCTAGGATGGATCTTACTGCCATGATTAATTAATCACTATTTGATAATAATATTTATTGACTCTCACCTCACTACTTAGAATCAGTTATGTCTGATCCTGAAAGTATAATCACACAAACCACTTCTCAGTGACTTGAAGGAAAGCCTTAATTCAATCTTAAAATGGCCATCTTAACATAGAATATTTTGGGATTACTTTCTAAGTTAATGCTTTCATTATTAAAACCTTTATTTTAAAATTAATAACTGAAGGGAACCAGGACTGTCAGTACATCAAGACTTAACCCTTGAATAGGGGACTCCCTGGTGGCGCAGGGGTTAAAGTGTCAATGCTATCAAGGTCTGTCCAGCCACTGAGGCATGAGTTTTACCCAACCAGGGAACTAACCCACATGGTGCAGCAGACATCTCCTGTCTCGCCCACTGCTCCCCTCAGCAGTGTATTTCTGTAAATCCACCTGCTATGCTCCCCACTCTGTCTCTGGACTACCCCCCAGTTATTGTATGCATAAATAAATAAAAATCTTAAAAAAAAAACCCCAAAACACCTTGAATATGTGGTTTTAATACCTACCTTAAAATGGTTACAAATAGGGCCTTCCTGGTGGCATACGGGGGTTAAGTCTCAGCACTATGAAGCTATCAGGAGCCATTGCAGCACAAGATGGAACCTTGGCCAGGGAGCTGACCTACATGGTGCAGCAGACCTCTCCTGCATTTCCTGCTGCTCCCCTCAGCAGTGTATTTCAGTAGATCCTCCTGGTCTGCTCTGTACTCTGTCTCTGGTGTATCCTCTCACCTCCCGCACATCTGGCCTTTATCCCAGCTCTTGTATGCATAAATAAATATATCTTTATTTAAAAATGGTTACAAATACATGGGCATTTTACAAGGTTTGTTTCTATAATATATCAGGGTATTTTAAGTCCTTAAAACACTACTTTCAGTCAGTAAAACTTTGAATTTCTTTTGAGTTGACCGCTTCCTCTCACTAAGATAAAGGGACATATCATACAGGTTGACAACCTGAACAGTAAGTAATTTTAAATATTTTAATATATCAATTTGCACTCACACACCTGGGAGAATGTGGATCTAGCTTATTTTTATAAGTACCCAAGGAGGCAATTATACACACACACACACACACACACACACACACACACACACACACATTATTTATTTATCACCTCCATTCCACTTCTGCTTCCAATCCTGTTAGTTCTATGACAAGTCTTTCTTACTTAGAGTAGCACTGTCCAACAGAAAGTTCCTTGTATTTTACAAGTGCACTGTGCAATAGGTAGTCATTAGCCCTATGTGGCTATTGAGCACCTGAAATGTGATCAGCACATCTAGAGAATTTTTAAATTTAATTTAAACTAAATTTAAATAGCAACATGTGCCTACTGGTTACCATTTTAGATAGTCAGTAGCGTCCCACAATGCCACAGTTAAAAAAATACATTAACTGGATCTGGTAACTTTCAAACTTGAGTTAGAACCATACTGGGTGAGTCCCTCCTCTATCCCTAAGTCAACAGATTTGAAGGAACAAAAGACCATGAGTCTGCAAGCATTTTCTGTAAAGGGCCATTAGGGCAAAAGATCTCTGTTGAAATTATTCAACACTGCCATTGTGGCACAAAAGTAGCCACAAATGATTTGTATAGAACTCAAGTAGCTGTTTTCTAATAAAACTTTTACTTATGAACACTAAAATGAGAATTTAATATGATTACTATTTATGATGGATTATTATTTTGTCAGATTTTTAAAAACCATTTAAAAGCGATTCATTACGTGAAAACTGTTCATGGTTCTCAGGTCATACAGAAACAGACTATGGGGGTCAAACCAACAACCTGGTTTGCAAACCTCCAAAATAAATGAAAGGTCAGTGAGCACATGGAAAGGAGCTCAACACATTCACTCAGCGGGGAAATGCCAAGCTGGAACCACAGTAAGGATCCCACTGAATGACAATAACAAGTGGTGATGAAGATAAGGAATACTCGGAACTCATACACTGCTGGCAAGAAGGTAAGGTGGAACAATCATTTTGGAAAATTGAGTTTCTTTAAGAAGCTAAAGATACCATAGGAGCCAGTCATTCTACTCCAAGACACTTAAGAGAAATGAAAATCTATATCCACACAAAGACTTGGATATGAATATTTATAGAGCTTTTTATTCACAGGGACAAAAAACTGGAAATAAGCCAAATAGTCCTCAAGGAGTGAAGGGATACATAAAATGTGGTACAGTCATACAATGGAATACTACTCAGTTATAAAAAGTAACCAATTACTGATACAACAGCTTGAATGAATCTCAAAATTACTGCCAAAACCAAAACTTGGTCAAAGAGTCAATGCCAACAGAGTACATATTGTGTAAGTACATTATACAAAACTCTAGGAAATGGAAATTACTTTGTAGTGACAGAAAACAGATCACTCAGTGTTGTCTGGGCTGAGGTTGATGACCAAGGGATGGACAGCAGACTTAGGAGGAAACGGCTGTATTTTGGCTTGATGACAGAGTCCCATACATTTGTCAAAGCGTACAAATTTAAATAATGCAGTTTACACATAAAGTTGATTTGAAGAAAAATCTGATTCCATTGGCGTAAGATTTACTTAACAGTCATCTCTATGAATTGATATATTCATTTTCCTAATTGCTGTTTAAATTTGAGGAGGTGGGTAAGGGAGGGGTATATTATGTAAAAGTTAGTTTGAATTTTCCCGTTATCATTGCTGATGAGAAATGTCTCTGTGACCTCTAAGGCAAATGAATAGTAACCCAAAAGAGAGCTTCAAAAGGCCAGGTTTTAGGAATTCTGTGAATTGAAATCTTTCCTGTTCACAATATTCCAAGCTCCCTGTTTGAAAGGTAGATTTTGTTCAATTGAAAGGCAGAAAGGCAAGAATTAGTAAATAATACAAGTGTTCATTTATAACACTTTCAGAAATAGTGTCCTTATTTTAAATATACCTTGTTGCTCAGGTTCAATTTGTTTAAAAACAATTTGTTACAAGTCTTGTAAAGACTTGAAACTTACTCAGCTTTAGAACATCATTATCAATTCAAAATATAAGTGAGGAAAACAAAGATCCCCTTTTCCAGTAAGTTCTGCTGCTTTTTTTAGTTTTTAGGTATGCCTCAGACTAGCTTTTGACAGGGTCTTATGGATATTCTTCAGACTGGTAGATGACAATAAAAAAAAAAATCACATGTGAAATATGTATCTTGTTTTTAACATTCTTTTCAAAGTGAACTATATGTTACAGGTTCTTACAGTCATTAAATCTCATGATTGACTATATAGACAAAGGCCTTTTGGAAGACAGAAACAAAACACCACCATTGAGGAGTCTTTGCATGTGAATGAACTTCAAAAACTGACTTTTGAAATGAGTTTTGCTACTTTTATGATACATGCTTTCAAAATTCCACGAATAATTCTAAACGGATTTGGAAAAATTCTTTTAAAATCTTGTTTTCAAAAAAAAAAAAAAATCTTGTTTTCCCCTTTCCTAGTCTTAAATTGATTCAAACTTTTTACCATAAAATTGATTCAAATTTCAAGACAAGTATCTAGCACAACTCTCAAATCTTTCTAAGACTACACAATTCAAATATCACACAAAGCACAAATGAGATTAGCATTTAATGTCTGACATAAGTTCATACACTTAAAAAAAATTAAAAGGTCATTTACAGCTATACAATTTCAACTTCCTGAAGTAGCACAAGGGGTAATTAATCTAACTATATTCAGAGGAATTTTAGGAAAGCATTTTGATTGTTCCTTACCTAACTAATCTTTTTCTAGGAAAGCAGCTTTTGAGAGGCAATAATTGTTTAGTCTACCAGGATCAACATCTGACTAATAATACCATTTCACTGTCCCATAGGAAATGTTTTTCAATGCTTACTGTGCAAATAAGAGACCTCTACTTATTACTTTGGAGCATAACAAACAGCTCAATTTGAGAAAAGCGCTACGGATTATTAGATCTTCGAAAGAAACTCTGTGAATTAAGGAATCAAAAAGTGAGCATATTTAATAAAAGTGAGATAGAAGTATTAGTAGGAACATAAATATTTTGCAAAAATTTGTAATATGCACACAAGCATAAAGTACATGGTTCTTTATTAGGGAGAGATGTAAGGATGACAACTAGAAATCCCAGCCAGCAAGTTGGTAGTATAAGGCAATTAACAGATCACCTACTAATTCATCACTCAGTGAATGGTCCAATTAAATGACAGGATACATCGTGGTACCTGTATCATAACAGATGCATAACAAGTGTTGGTATCTCCCGTTAACCTCCCCCAAACACCATGGTCCAGTTTTACAATACCACTACCACAATCATCACCTAAATCTTCCAACAGTTTTCCAGCCCTACAGAGGCACCAGGTATTTTCATCAACCTATTTTAAGGTATACTCCATTACGACATCTCTGTAATACCAACCTTATAGACTTGCTGAGAGCATTAAATGAGACCCTACAAAGTGGCAAGCTGTTAAAAGTCAAAAAAATGTTAGCATGAAGTTTCCAATTCTGCCTTCTCTCAAATACATTCTTTCAATTTATGGTAGTAGCAGTATGTGCATGTCAACTGTGTGTGTGTGCATAAACATGTTTGAAGAGGTGAAGAGCCACAAATGGAATTATCAGACACACTTAGGACAGTTTTGACACTACTCCTATCCCTGGTATTTTGATATGTGGCCTGGGTACCAATCTCATTCCATCGAGATGTCCCTGCTAGAATGGATCGCTATATATGTGAGGAGTTAATTCAGAAGTTTTGGAATGGGGGAAAAGGTAACAACAGTAATAGATTCCTCATTCAAGGACATGCTGACAAAACCACAGTCACATTACAAATTCACAACTCAATAACCCAGGCTTGTTATTATCTCCGCAATTAAAATGCAAGGCTCCTGAAAGTGGGACATCACATTTTTTCTTTCCTTCCATGTGTCTGCACAGCACCAACAAGACATTGGTAGATGGTCAATAGTCTCTACTAATCATCCTCAAGAATTCAACATTTAAACATTCAGTTTGCACACAATTCTCTAGGAACACATATTGTGACCCTGGACTATCCTTTTACAAAGGTCAAAAGAACAACACTTGTAAATCAGTTTCTCAGTAAAATGTGATGAACATTTTCATCTAAAAAGTAATAAATCTTCTGGCTCTAGTTCTAAGGCTTATGAATGGCCTGAAATTATAGGCATTTTCTTGGGGAGGTATACTCTCCCTCAACCCCCTAGCATATAGCTTCCTTCCATTACATTCTGGGGGAAAAACAACAACAAAAAAAGCAATCCAAATTCTACCCAAAGTTGAAGAACCACAGCTCTATATTGTTTTTACCCTGGCTCTGAAGTTCACTTGCTCTTGGATAGGCCTTCCTTATACTAACTTCTAAAATCATATTTAAAAATCAGATGACAGGACAGTAGTTACCCTTAGGAGGAAGGATAAATGGGCGATTGGTGAAGGGGACATCAGAGAGACTTTTGAGGCACTGGTAACACTGTAGAATTGGGTGCTGGTTACCAAACATTGTTCACTTGTGAAAATTCACCAAGCTGAACTCACATGATTTAAGTTTAAAACAACAACAACAACAACAAAGATGGGTCATTTATACAATGCAGATGTCAGTATATTATATACAAAAGTCCTTAAAAATGATGTACCGGGAAAGGTTCAGGTGTCAAAGGCCTGAAGTCTCCAAGCAGCAGCAAGGCTGTCACTCCAACAGCCTGCAAGTAACAGGCTTACCAACGACCACGTGGGTAAGCATGAAAGCAGATTTCCCCAACCTGGGTCAAGCCTGGAGACTTACTGCAGCCCAAGTTGACAGTTAAACTGCAAATGAAAGACCCTGAACCAGAACTATCTCATTAAGTCACTCCCAGATTCCCAATTCTGAGAAAATGTGTGAGGTAATGTAAGTTTTTTTTGTTTTTGTTTTTGTTTTTTTAAGATGCAATTTCTAAACACTATCTTCTTGGCATATATTGAAGTGAGCAAAGTAGCCCCAGTAGTTGTATCTTCAGAGACATTAGCTTATTGGTTTAAATTGGCAACTTTCCCTCTTGAAAGGCCTTGGTACAATATTGCTTTCAAAACTCAACCAAGAAAAAAGAAAATACAGCTGGTGATTATGAACATCAATTTCTGGATCAAATGGAAGTTAATGTATCTGAAAGATAGAAACAGGGATTTTTTTCTCAATGCTTCTTTCTCCTACCTCCATCTAAACGAGAGATTCCATCACAGTAATACATGTTTTACTGCATGAGTGTTTGAATGATACCACAGCCCATAAATTTTCTGAAGACTTTCCTCACAAGAGGAATATATCAATGGCAAAGTGATCAAATAAACATGTCCTTTAAATGGACAAAAATATTATTTGTATAAATGCACAGCAGAGGTGGGATGAGTAAGGGAGTACAAGTACTCCAGAATTTTCTAACACAAATGTAGCATGTTCTGAAATGAGTATATTAGTTCTTTTATCTGTTTGTACTTCTGAATGCAGCCCAAAGAGAACATCAGAATTTGACACTTCAGCAGTCTGGCTCAGTCTTTTTCAGCTCTGAATCCTCTGCAGTGCCCAGCAGCAAAGGACCTTGCACATATAAAGTATTTTGGTATTCAAGTAACTGAAAAAAAGCTACAAAGGTTACTGGGTTTATTCCCCCCACTTAAAATTCCCAAAAGTTCCACAGAACTCCCTTCTCAATGACTACCCATAGCTCATATCATTTTCTTGCATATTTTTAATAGCTGAAAACTATCAATTTTGTTATAATCAGGCTAAACTTTTGTACTGTTAATTTTTAACCTGCCAGTAGTTACAATTCTTCATGACTCTCAAGAGTTACACTAGTGATCAATATTTAATTATGTTACCTTAAATTTAAAACAAAATGAATATTTGAAAGTATTTTGTTATTACATAGACTGCAGAAACCAGTAAACAGTAATTTAAGATTCTATGTAATGTCCAGCACAACATAATACCTTCAACAAAAACCCAGCATTACCTTTTACATAATTATTATCCAATTATTATATTTTATAATAAATTTAATATAAATTATACATTCTGGGTACCACCCAGCACTATTAAAGCTAACATCTGATCCTTCTCAATCTTTTTTTAATTACTACTGTACACAGTACTACTGCACACTTGTCTCTTTGCAATAACTAGCCAACAGGCAAATATAATAAATCGTCGTTATCTTACTCTAACTTTAGATATTAAAAAAAAGAAAGCAGAGACAACTTAAGATAAATACAAGTGAGTTTGATTTTTTTTTTACAGTCAGTGCTCTGTAACCACAGCCTCCATGGTTGTCAGTAGATAAGGTCATCTAAGACCAAGAAATAAGAAGTCATCACAGCAAGGAGTTACTTACAGTCCCCCTTCTAGAGGTTTGACTATGACATCAACAGAGCTAACAGACAAATCAACTATTTTGATTTTCCCATTGTCAAAGTTGTTACATACCTTTGATAAGAGATGCTCAGGACTTCAGCCCGAGAACCATGATACTTGCTTAGTGTCAAAACAACAACAACAACAAAAAAACCCAGCAGCAACAACAACAAAAAAAAAATCACACAAAACAAAACTGCTCACCCTGGTGGTTCAGAAAAGTACTAGATACATGATGACTCAACTATTTAGCACTACATAGGCAATTTTCAAATAATCACTGCCCTGAATCTGTAACAGACTCCTGCAACTTCATGTGCCAACAGTGTCATGAGAAAAGGACTGCCCCTCAATGGACTCAATTGTCTTTAATTCTTTCATTTATTTAGTCATTCCATACCAGGGAAATCGTATCTTTTTCTTAGGAAGGTTTTCTGCTGCAATGAAGTACCATGTTATATTCTGTTTCTAACACTAAAACTAATACAGTGACCTAACAAAGAGAACATGCCCCATTCTATCCACAGAAAAAAAAATCATCACAAATTTATGCTGTTGATATAAAGACCACTAATTTAGAGTAACACACTACAGTGCTTAAAAGTAAATAAAGAATAAAATAAAACACTGGCACACTCCGCTTTGTTTTGAAAAGTCAGTAAGTTGCTACTTTGGTAGAATTTTATTTTTACAAGGGTGGGAAAAAAACATCACCCCAGAGCCTCCTTTAAGCCAAAAAATCTATGAAACTTGTTTTGACATATCTTGACTTTCCTCTGGGTAGGAATATAACATATTTGGTTAAAAATGGGAAAGATCACATTACATGATACTTTTTACTGGAGATAGAACAGATGTATCATTCATAAAAGTACATTATCTTCTGCTATCCAAAGCATTATTCAGAAAGATTACCTACTCAAACTAAGTTCTAGAGTGCTCACAGACACTAATTTTTTCCCCTGGTTGATAAGGGCACTGGATCCAAAGTCAAGTCTTTGGTCCACTTAGCCTTACCTTAAGAAAATCTCTATCAGTTTGGATTGTTCCTTTAAAATGACATGAATAATTCTTGCCTACCTATTCTTTTAAGATGGAAGAATTAAAACATCACACAAAATCCTTCACACTTTCTAGAAATGACTGCGACGCCTAGTCCAGGTGATACACTACCATTATTATTACCATCACCTTGTATCAAGTTTCACTGCTACTCTGAATTAGTCCATGATACCGGCTTTAAAGCACAAATCTTGTGCAACAATTTTTGACATAATTCTGTTCTGGCAAGATATCCCTCACACGCCAATGTTCTTCTGTACTGATCCCCGGCTTGAAAATTTATTTAGTCCCTTGTCTCCCAATAAAACAAACAACCCGACGAAAGTCACACCACTCCTGCTTCTTGGAGATATCCTATGAGGAATAAGAACATTCTATTGACTTGGAGAATGATACTATATAGCAAGCAAGGTAAACTGACACTTCTTATGCTCTCTACTTTTTACTTCCCACAATACACAACCCGTGCAGTTACTTAGAAAATCCAAAGGTTTCTCTTAACAGATTTGAATCAGTAACTGTCATAAAAATATCAGTTTTAAGGTATAGAGAGGAAAAACTTCATCGAGTTTACAAGAACCCTGAAATCCTCCTATTAGGCTGTCCCTTCCTAGGGCCTGTGCCCATTTGAGGTAAAGTGGTGTGGGGCCCAAAGCAAGCCCCGGATACCTCCTGCACTAGATCAAGACCCTTCAGGGCAAGGTCTGCACCCAACATTGCCTCTCTCATTTCAGACACACCCCCCTCCACCTCGCGTTTCATAGGAGGTGTGGGCGCTCAACTCCTTCACTGTGGATAGGGGGACCCGAGAGAGGGCGGGCCCAGGCCCGAGCACCCATTTTGAAGGATTGGGGAGTTCAGCCCCGTAGGCTGCACGATCGGGAGTGTGGGAGTGAAGGGCGCATCGGCGGGAGGGGGAAGGGGACCCGAGGTGGGGGGGTCTCTTGTATTCCGGGCGAGAAGAGGCAGCAGGAAAGACTCTGGAGTGCGATATTTATCGATGTAAGGTTTTCTTTTTGTTAAATGTTTAGGACTGGAGGGTGTAATGGGGGAGTCCCCCTCAGGACAGGTCGGCAAGGGATTCTCCCTCCTTCCCCGTGCTTGGGGGGGGCCCTGAGGATTTGCGGGAGGCCTCCCTCCAGACAGTGACTGATAAGCGATGTAGACTGTGCGCGCCCGGGCGCGGATTCCTGAACCCCCAGGCCCGCGCGAGAGGCGTGGGACCGGTGGGAGGGGATGAAGGAGGCCCCCGGCCCGGGAGGCGGGAAAGGCCCGGGAGCTCCGGGACGGGCGGCGGCTGAGAAGCCCGGAGCGGCGGCGGCGCGGGCCTGCCGAGCCCCGAGCCGGCCCGAGCCGTTTGGGCCGCGTACGCCCCCCACTCCCCACTCTCAGAGGCTGCCCCCTCCCCCCCGCGGCTCCTCTCACCTGCACATGATCCGCCATTTTGCTCCATTCATGCTCCTCTCCGGCCCCCCCTCCCCCCCAGCGCGCACCTCGGCCGGGGCCGCTGCCGCCGCCGCCGCCGTCGCCGCTGCGCCTGCGCGCTGGGGACTCGTCGCGCTACGCTTGCGGCGTAGCGCTGCTCGGCTGCGCAGGCCCCGGCGGTCGGGGCCGCGGTTGGAGAATGCGCAGTGCCGTTGGGACGGCGTAAAGGCGCGGGCAACGTCAGCGGCCGGGAGACGCTGGGGGTGGGAGGAAGGAGCTGGCTAGGGGAGCGCAAAGGGAGGGGAGCCGGGGGAACAAAGCTTTGTTTACATGGTTTTTAAAGGGGCCGCGCACGCTGGGCCCGGCCGGCGCGGAAGCGGTAGTTGGCGCTGCCTTTTGATAGTTGGCGTGGTGAGGGTTCTTGGCGGGGAGAGGGGGGCAAGACTTGCCCACGCCCCGAACTCTGCACCTGACGGATTCCTCCCTTTCTGAGTGTTCTCTTGACTTGCTTCTGGACACCCCTTTGCCCCACACCTCCGAATGCCGAGCAGCTGCTCTAGCACACGGAGGGATCTTCTGATGTGCCCACCGCCTCACAGCCCCTCCTTTCCCCTTAGCATACCTGCATTATTATTTACTTTCCGCTGCGCAGTTTTCAGCAGCAGCCGAATTCATGTTTGTCTTTCTGCTCCAGTGGCCAAGGACCATTGCTCTCTGATTCTGGATTTTACCAGCAACCCAAATAGTGGTCTCCTTGTTTTCAGTTCTATCCTTTTCTCCTCCGTAAGAGTTCATGGAAATAAACAGCCGCCCTATAGTGGAGATGATGGAAACATGCAGAAGACACAGTTCTAATCGTCCCTAGCGGATTATTTTAACCACTACTGTAAGCTACCTCCTGAAAGGTGTCAGATGCTAGGAGAGATTGTTGTGTTGGAGAGAAAGATGTTTCAGGACCTCTGGCCTCAATATGAGCAAGAAAGTCATCCCTCTGGATCAGTACAGGTCCCTGCCTGCCTGCCAATTCCAGTTCTTGCCACCAGGAATCATCTGTATTAAGATCGTGCCAGTTCCTGTTTTTCATTGGATTCTACTCCGGCATCCAGTCAGGGCACCCAGATAAAAATTTCGCTGGGTTCTTAGCGTAATGTTTATTTGAAGTTTGTGCTGACTGGGCACTGCCATACAATTAGGATGGAAATGATGATGATAATCGTGAATCATACACACTTTCTGTTGTGGATAAACTGGATTGGTGCCCAGTGTTCTTTCAACCTCTGTCCTCCTCATGTGTCTTCCTGGTTTGCAGAGATAGTACACCTAAAAACTACATTACCCAGAATGCCATGCTACTAGGGTTCTGTATGCTAGATTGGCTCTGCCAATTAGATTCCCTTAGGAGGCAGAAGTGAGCTTTTGACTGTTGCTTCTGGCAAGCATAGCCCTGAGTTGTGGAGTTTTTTTGCTTTTGTTCGCCCCTCTTCCTCCTGCCCAACAACCTTCCAGTATCCATCATTAGTTTCCTGAGTGTAACTACAGGGATCATGGGCCCCGAGCTTCCTGACCTTGGCATCTAAGTTAAATGGTCTATCCTTGGAATCACAATAGCAATCGTGATCTGCTAATTCCCTACTTGCACGATTGGGTAACAACTCCCTGTGGGCCAGGCCCAAATCCGCCCCCCATTAACGATCTACTCTACTGCTTTCCCCATCTCCTTTCTAGTAAGTGACACCAACATTCACCTAGGTGCTCTTTAAAGCCCAGGAATTATCTTGATTCCTAGGCTCTTATCAGTACAAGGATTCCAATCCACTTTAAGTCTTGTTACATTAGATCTAATGTATACCCAAATCCAACCACTTCTCTAGATCTTCACTGCTAACACCCTGGTCCAAGCCACCCCTGCTTCCTGTCTTGGTTCTTGATAATCCCTTATCTACAGGACATTCTTTTACCATCATAAATTGGATCATTTGCACCTTCCTTAAAAATTGGTAGGTGAGGGCCTCCCTGGTGGCACAACAGGTTGGATGCAGCACCATGAAGCTATCCAGAGCCATGGCAGCACAAGTTTGATACCGGGCCTGGGAGATTCCCACATGGCACAGCAGACCTCTCCTGCCTCGCCCACTGCTCCCCTCAGCAGTGTATTTCTGTCAATCTGCCTGTTCTGCTTCCCACTCTGTCTCTGGTGAATCCTCTCACCTCCCCACCCTCTGGCCTATACTCCAGCTTGTATGCATAAATAATAAATAATTTTTTTAAAAAATCGTTAGGTGATCTCCTATTTTATTTGAAAACTTTTAAGATCTTTACTGTGGCCCAAGAGCCCATGTGATGTGATCTCATTTCTACCATGCCCCCTCTCACTCAGGATGCTCTAGTCAACTTTCCCTTGGTGCAGTTCCTCTCATCTAGGGTGTTCCTGCCTCAGGGCCTTTGCACTTGAAGTATCTTGTGGCTGGAATATTTCTTCTCGGAGTTTTAAGTGGCTGGTTCCCTCCTGTTATTGACTTCCTAGTGCAGTGGTTGTCTTCTGAGAGAGGCTTTTTTCACCACTCTATTGAAAGTTATCCTCCAACCCCATTGCTGTATAGACTAATTATGGTCTGTCCACCATGATCAATGATTTACTTATGCATTTACTCTTGTCGTTATCAGGCTCCCCAGTCATTATGTAACCCTAATGAAAACAGGGGGCTTTGTCTGTCTTGCTTATGGTGTGTTCCTGTACTCTGCAGAGTAGATGCTTAATAAACAATTTTTTTTTCCATTTTTTTTTTATTGTTATTTGTGTCTTTTACATTTTGTATTCCCCTTGGGCAGCCCACCACCAATTCACCTGTGATCCATCTCCATGGTCCCCTGTATTCTCCTCTCTTCCATTTTGTGCCCTTATCCTCCCCTCTCCCCTCCTCCACCGCTGAGTGTCTCTCTCCCACCTGGCCTCCCTATAGTCCTGTTATAAGTGAAACCATTCGATATTTTTCTTTTTCTTTCTGGCTTATTTCACTGAGTATGATTCCCTCTAATTCCATCCATGTTGCGGCAAATTGCATGTGTTTATCTTCTTTCCATGCTGAATAGTACTCCATTGTGTATATGTAC